>LPNX010580478.1:28075-52595 GCA_001517045.1 Pseudotsuga menziesii | reverse complement strand
ATGCCTGGTAGAGCCTGATTGGTGTGAATTTAGTCTCAGCCTATCTGTTTGCCTTGAATTTGTGCATCTTTTTCTTCCTGTACGTGGGTTTGTCACTTACAATCGCGTATACACGTGGTTTACCCTGGGATTTCCGCGTATACACGCGAATTTACTGCACACAGTCACGTATACCCTAGTTTTTACCTTTTTGTGGAAGATAGTGGATTGCTGGGTGAATTCTGTTAGTTGCTGAGTCTCCTTTGGCACTTCCTGAGTTTGTTAGTACCTCTATTTCTGACCAAAAATGTTTTTTTTAGCCTAAATTTTTTCTTTTAGGAAAGTTCTTGTCATGGCATATTTGATTTTTTGTTTGAGATTAGTGCATTAGAGTCCTTTTTCCATAGTGCTTTGCTGGAATGTTGTTTATGTGTGCTTGTAGAGTCTGGGGTGGGTAGAATCATTCTTTTGCTTTTTATATCTCTTTATTTTCAAAAAATCCAAAAACATTTGCTTATCATCATGCATTACATTTTGCACTTTGCATTGTACTTGCACTAGAACTAGATTTGCTTTGGAGTAATAGTTAGGACTTCATATAGGGAAATTTGCATTTAGCATTTGAAGAATAAATTGTGCATTACACGTAGTACGCATTCCCTGTTTTCATGGACACAATGCATTTGCATTGATTGATAGGTGTGCATTTTGCTTCTTGTTGCATCATAACACCATTAGTTGCACGACCATATCCTATTTTTGAGTAATAAAGCCAACTAAAATCAACGCTAATTAAAATGAATTACACTCTTTTCTTTTCTAGGGTGCACCAACAAGCTTAGGTTTTAGGATCTTGGAACAGTTCATTGTAAGTTAATTCTCCAAGATCACTAAATGACAACAACTAGGTGTCTGTCTAGGGAGTGTGTGAAATCCTTGATATAACCGGCGTTCTCAGGAAGCTCCTCTCAAAAGGGATTCAAGCACTAGGTAGTGTGAGTGGTTGTTGATTGGGATAACCCCTGGTTGATAACTGTGTAGCATAGGCAATATAGCCAGGATTGTATTCGTATCTAGGGGCTCTTTCGAGAGTTTTGGGCTTTTCTACCCTGCCCATACGGTTAATCCTGCCTGCAACTGTCCGCCTGAGCATTGATTATATTGAGCTGACCTTAGTGACCTTACCTAGGATATCGAGGGGGTACGTGTAGAGGTTATTCTGCATGTGTCCCGACCAGGTTGGGGTTGGACAGCACAGTCACTTTACGCATTGAAGCTGAGGGCCACAATAATTGGTTTCGAACCTCCGCTTGTGGTGACAAGGGCCTCTCAAGCCTCTCCTAGGCGAGACATACTGGCCACATTCGGGAGCTCACTTATCTAGCCCTTTTTTCCTTGCATTTGGCTTTAGATTTTATTAGTGATTTCTCTTTGTACGCTAGTTGGCCTAGGGTTTACGTAAATAGAGAGTCTTTGCTTTTTGTTGAGTCATTGTGGAGTCGGGTGCGGTTCAACGCCATTCTCATCGGTTAGCAGGACTTCCACCTTCCACTTCTCCTCCTCCTTTGGGAGAGGGGCCTAGACTGTCCAGGAAAACTATGTCACACACTAATTCACACACCATGGAGGATCATTCAGAGACTATTCCTGAGCCACCTCCTCCCATTCATATTGATGATGGGGAACTTACTCCTACATACAATCCTTCACCTGACCTAGCTGAGTTCAGTCCTGTGATTTCCTAGATAGGATCTTTGCATGATAGACCTACTCATCCTAGGGCAGATTCCCCATTGACATGTTACCGGTATGGAATGCCGGACGATGCCGAGACTCATTTTGACCCTCCTAGCACTAGCTATGGTAGTTATGTTACGACTGGTTTTCTTATGCACGATTTGACATTTCATGTTGAATCTGACTTTGAGCCTAGCACTATGCCTGGGGGCAATCCCATGCCTTACCTTGCAGATAGGTTTGGGAGTACTAGTCACATTGCACCTTCCATCCCAGTGGTGGAAGCCACATCTTATATACCTCCTAGGTCTAGAGTTAGTGATCCGATAGGGATACTAGGTTCCAGACGAGTGACGATAGGCACTAGTACATATCTTCTTACAGAGATTCCTTCATCCTTGCTTCCGAGTTCTTCAAATGTAAACCCTCCACCTTACTCTCGTGGTCCTTCGAGTCAGCACGTAGCTACGAGTAAGATCCGTACTGCGATTACTAGACCAATTGTGTCTCAAGCCTACATACCACCCGTGGTTTCGGGAGGTTATGTTCATGTTTCTAGAGGTTAGATTGCTACTTCCACGACATATATCCCTACTTCTGGTATGTATATTCCTACTTCTGGAATGTATGTTCCTACCTATGGAGTGTCTCATGGGGCATCGCAAGTGATGACCTTTGGACCCTATTATGGGACGCAGTATGGACAGGTCTCTCCACCTTATGGAGGTGGGTATTCACAACCTGCTTACTCTCCTAATTATGGCTTTGTAGCTCCTACTAGTCAAGGTCCACCTCATTATGGTACTTCAATGCCACCCTACACGGGTCATACATGAGGAGGTCACTATGGCCAAGGTCATGGTGGTAATCAATCCTATATGAACCAGGGAGAGGTCCATAGGCCTCATCATCCTAGGCTCCCTTTCCTCGCGACACTCAATCTACCTGACTTATCGAGACTTACGAACAATCCTGTGGCTCATGACCCAGCTTAGCCGGCTGTTCCTACCAAGATTCCTTCGGACATACCTAAGTTCGAAGGAAAACCAGGAGAGGATCCGAGAAAACACGTTACGACATTCTACCTATGGTGCTCTTCCAATTCATTGCATCAGGACTCAGTCCGTTTGAGACTATTTCAACGCACCCTTACAAGTCCTGCAGAGAAATGGTATATAGAGTTACCTAGGGGTGCCTTTACTTTGTTCGACGACCTTGCGATGACTTTCCTTAATCACTTCTAGCTACCAGTGCACTATGATGTTGGTACTAAACTTTTGTCAACATTTCGGCAAGATAAAGCCACCCATATTTTTTATCATATTCAGGAGTGGCGTAGACAGAAGAGATTAATTAAAGCCTTTATACCACCGGAGTTCCTCCTTGAGTGGTTCCTCAAATATTTATTTCCATATATAGCGAAGGATGTTTCCACATCCAGAGTGCAGAATGAGGAACAAGCAATATTTAGGGCGCAGGAACTAGACTTGATCTATGCTCAGTCTGGTTTGTTATATGAGATTATACCCAACGCTCCTCGTTCTAGTTTCGATCCCAAGGTCAAACCTGGACCACATGCTGATGGCATTGTGGGTAGTGCAAGTAAGAAACCTGCAGGTTCGGTTGTGAAACAAGTTGCTCAGTTTTCAATCAACCAATCTGCCTCGGGACAAGCTACGGCTTCATCTCAGCCTGCCCAAACGGTGAATGTACTTGATGTGCAATCGTCCAACCAGAAGGGTAACCAGCAACCCAGACGGAATAGAAAAAAGGGGAAAAACAATAATAATAAAAAGGGTGGGAATAAGAACGAAAATGCCAACAATAATGACAAGAACGGTAAAAATGCTGGGGGGGGACAAGTAGAATAAACGTAAGGTTAAGTTTCCTTGCAAGCTATGTAAGGACGATCACCTCACTTACTTGTGCCCTAGAATGGATGAAGCTTTGAAGTTCATAGCACCGGGCCCAGCTGTGTTAACGAACCCTTTACCGCATAAACAGAATATGAACTCGAAGTCCCATGATCAATATATTGATGAAGATCCAGCTGAAACTAGTGGTTGTGGGTGCATTAATATGGTCCATGTCGTGAAAGTTGTGACGCATGCGAAAGATTATACTTCGTCACAACCCAACCCAGGAAAAGAACCCGATCCACCAGGAACCCCTTTGCGCATTGAGAAACATGCGGATAAACCTGAGGCTGTACCTCACATTCCTAAGGGGGTACTTAAGCATTCGGGGCATAACCCAAATTCCCGAGTCACCCAAAACTATTCAGTTGTTGAGGACTTAGGTCATACTCCTTGTGCGATGTCTGCATTGGAAGTGCTTCAGAGTTGTCCTTCGCAAAGGAAGGATTTTCTTTCCACTCTTGGTGTGAATGGTGATGATTCTTCCTCAGTGATCAAATTTGAAACCACAGGACATCAGCCTCGCTTTCCCTACTATGTGTCCATTTTGGTGCATGTAGAATGTCTTAATATGATCGTTAAGCGCACCGTGATTGATGAGGGCGCTACTGCTTCTGTGATGTCTTTGTCTTGTTGGAAGGGTCTTGGTTCTCCTGAGTTGTCAAAATATACGACCATGTTAACTACTTTTGATGGGAGATCATTTAGGCTGCATGGTATCCTCCCTTCCCTTAAATTCCATTTGGGAGGGAAGACCGTTGCGATAGAGGTTGAGGTGGTTGATGCACCCCTTGACTACAATCTCTTACTGGGAAGGAACTGGATGTATAGTATGCAAGTCGTTGCGTCTTCCGTGTTTCACAATGTATGCTTTCAACATAATGGGAAGATTGTAACAATTGATCAAATGGCATTCAAGGATCCACCTGTTACTGCATCTTCGAAAGCTTCGGTTTCGAAAGTTGAACATTCCCAGCCGGCAACTAGGAGTGTGGGTGTAGGCATGTATCCTTCCCTCATGGGAACCTTTAATTGTCCTGCACCCGTCCTCATGATAGGATCTAGTTTCGATGGTGATTCGACCTCTACGAGATCAGTTCCTTTTTGCACAAGTCATATGGGAGATCCTTGGATTCTTCCTTCACTGAGTCCTTCGAGTGATCCCATTGAGACGAGCGTGCCGTTGCCTGCAGTCATGATAGCTTACCAAGCTAATCTCTAGTCTACTGTAGAGCCTTGTTCTTCCTCTTCGCGGACGGAGGAGGAGACCCCTATGTGCTACTGGCATGGACAGTACAGTATTCTCATGCCCATGACTACCTTGATACAGTTTTCCCTTCAGATGAAGTGATTATCGAGGCCATGTCGGGAGTTGAGCCACCATGGGAGGAACTTCATCATAGATCATATTTCCTTCCAGAGCTTGACCTTTTGGAGCATGAGGATTATAGGGAGATTCTTAGTCAGAAAGTTGGTAGACCTATGGTTCCATTAATCTCTCCTGTTCAGATGGCTGATGGAAACATGGAAAACATATCGTCAACTATTCCTATCAACATTTCGCGCAATCCTGGTACAATTGAGAATGTCTACATTGGGGCAGATTGTTCCCAAGATGAGATTCAAGAGTATACCGAGCTATTCAAGGAATTTCGTGATATTTTTGCTTGGTATTACAATGAGATTCCAGGGATTGACCCTCGGATTGTTGAACATGAGATTAATACTTACCCCAATGCTAAGCCTGTTCGACAGCATTTATGCGCGGTGAATCCTAGGAAACCACCTGCCATAAAGGCAGAGATAGAGAAGCTATTGAAAGCTGGTTTCATCTATCCCATTCCCTTGACGGAGTGGGTTTCAAACCCCATTCTAGTGGATAAGAAGTAGGGAGCGATCCATATATGCACTGATTTCCATGATTTAAATCGTGCCTATCCTAAAGATAACTTCCCCACACCATTTATAGATCAGATTTTGGATGAGTGTGCGGGTAGCGAGGTGTTCTCCTTTATGGATGGATTTTCTGGGTATAATCAGATTCAAATTAAACCCGAGGACCAACACAAGACCGAATTTATTTGTCCTTGGGGAACATTTGCGTATCGAAAAATTCCTTTCGGCCTTAAAAACACTGAAGCTACGTTTCAGCGGGAAATGACCTTGATCTTCCATGATCTCAAGTATATCATTGAAGTATTTTTGGATGACCTCACTGCTCATTCTCGCATGAGGATGTGTCATTATTATCACTTGATATTGGTGTTCGAAAGATGCCGGCACTGTTATATTAGATTAAACCCTCATAAGTGCATCTTTTGAGTGAAGTCAGGTCGTTTGTTAGGATTGATCGTTTCGAAAGAGGGTATAAGAGTCGACCCTTTGAAGGTGGAGGCAATACTTCAGTTGTCTCCCCCGCGAAATATTCATCATCTTCAGTGTTTGCAAGGCATGGCAAACTTCCTACGAAGATTTGTTGTCAACTTTGCCAATTTGACTAGAGGTTTCATGCGTCTCCTGAAGAAGGATACTCCCTTTGAATGGGATGAGCGAGCCCAGGAGTCCTTCGATGCACTTAAGCGAGCTCTAGCATCGGCCCCAGTGATTAGTCATCCGGATTATATCCGTGATTTCCTATTATATGTGGTCGCGTCTTTAGAGATGATTGGTATGGTTTTGGTTCAAGAGGATGAGGAGCTCCAATAGCATGTCATATATTATCTGAGCTGGAACCTTATTGACACAAAAATTCGGTATTCTCATGTTGAGAAGCTTGCCTTGGCTACCGTACATGTGGTGCAGCATTTGAGACATTATATTCTCCTTCGCCAGACCTTGGTTTTTTCCCATGTCAATCCGTTTCAATTTGTCCTCACACATAGGATGATTGGGGGAAAGTATAATAAATGGATTTTCATCCTGCAAGAGTTTGATCTCGAATTTGTTTCGGCAAAATTGAAGAAATCTTTAATCTTTGCAGAGCTCATATCGAATTTTTCGAGGGAGGCTGAGGAGTTGGTATGTGAAGATACATTCGTTGATGAACACATTTTCTTAATCTCAACGGCTGACCCATGCTATGGGGATATCATAGTATATCTACAAACACAGAAGACCCCTACTCACCTCTCGTGAGATGAATGATGATGATTATGTCACGTTTCCAAGAACTACCTCATAGTGGACAATACTTTGTACCACCGTGGAGTAGATTCCATTTTACGACGTTGTTTAACTCATGATGAGGGTGAGGTAGTGCTTAATGATTGCCATGGAGGGGCGTGTGGTGGTCATTTATCTGGGCTTTCTACAGCTCAAAATATTTTGAGAGCAGGTTGTTTCTGGCCGTCGATCTTCAAGGATTGTATTGAAGCGGTCAAAAGGTGCCACCCTTGCCAGGTGTTCGCACGTAATATGCACTCGAAGCCTGCCTTGCTACACCCTATTATCACCGCTAGTCCCTTCACCAAATGGGGGCTAGATTTTATGGATTTCAACCCAGCTTCGGCTGGGGGGCACCATCATATCATAGTGGCTGTTGATTACTTCACGAAATGGGCTGAGGCAATGCCTACAGTAAAATTCGATGGTGAGACAGCCGCTCACTTCGTATTCAACCAAATCATTACTCGGTTCAGGATTCCGAGAGAGCTTGTCACTAACCATGGCTCACACTTTCAGAACCGTATGATGGAAGAGTTGGCATCCAAGTTAGGGTATAAGCAAGAGCACTCCTCTTCTTACTATCCTCAAGAAAATGGACAGGTTGAAGCAGTGAATAAATCACTTAAGTCCATTCTCCAATGAACCATCGCACAAAGCAAGACAAACTGGCATATTATGTTGTACCCTGCTTTGTGGGCATATCGAACCGCGGTTAAGACTACCACTGGTTTTTCTCCATATCAGCTTGTTCATGGAGTGGAGTCGATATTGCCGGTTGAATGTGAGATTCCTTCGTTGAAGTTAGCCATGGAACTCTTACCAAACACTTCGCTTTTGGAGGAGCATTTGGTTCACCTTGAGCAACTCGATGAGCAGTGTAGAGATGCCTTGGTGACTCTAGAGGTTAATAAGCATTGTGTAAAGGCCCAATACGATAAGTCTGTCTGTCTAAGAGTGTTTAGTGAGGGAGACTTGGTCCTTTTGTGGGATCAATCGAAAGAACCCTTAGGGGCAGGGAAGTTCAATCCTATGTGGCATGGTCCTTACGTGGTCAAGCGTGTATTAGAGAAGGGTGCCTACGAGTTAGTGGATTACGAAGGGACAGCCTTGGCTGAGCCTAGAAATGGGCTCTATCTCAAAAAATACTATGCATAATCTTTAGCCAAGGCTGCTTGTTGTATATTATTGTAGAACTTTTTTGCATATTTAGGTCTTGTTTATCGTGATCGGGTTTGTGATTAGTTTCTGTTTCTTTTGGCAGATGTCAATGGAATATTCCACCTACATAGGATTCACGGATGGTGCAAGCCATCACACTCAGCACTCAGCCTCAGCTGCTTGGGTGATTTATACTCCTATGGGTCAAGTACTGTCTTCAGGAGGTGTATGTCTATGACCATCTTCCAACAATGTTGCTGAATATAGCGCCGTTATTGAGCTTCTACGGGATGCCATTTCACATGGTTTTCTCTCTCTTGAGGTACGTCTTGATTCAGAGTTAGTAGTGTCACAGCTAAATGGTTTGTACCATGTTAGAGATCCGAAATTATTGAGGAGATTCTTACATGTGAGATTGTTAGAACGGCAATTTGAGAATATAACATATATACACATTCTAAGAAATTATAATCAAGTTGCTGACTCATATGCTAACTACGTGTTAGATTGGCATTTGTTTCATTCATCATAAATTAATCATAAACACAATTTTTACACATGTAAATAAATAAATCGATCACCATAAAAAATTTTATATACATCAAAAATGTGGTAATACATAGTGTCATAGTACAAAATTGGGGCTTTGAAAGCCACCATCATATACACGGTAGTACAAAATAGATACACTCCCAGGTGTCTAGTCCTGTGGAGGTGGAGGAGGGCTGTGATCATGATCTGTCACCATGGCTCTAGCTAGCCACTGGAATAAATGCACCCATGCATGTGGTACACCCACCACCTGTCTCTGCATAGCCTCAGGAAAGTCCTCGACTTGCGCCATGGGAACCCTGTGAGTCAGTCGCACGAAGTTGGTATGGATGTTTTGGAGCTTTCGCTCCGCATCCACACCGGTGATATCGTCTCCTCTTCCCCTCCATCTATGACGTGGGAAGCCCTCTGGTCGCCGTGGTCCCACATCGGCACATGAATGGTAGATGTCATTATGTATTGTCACCCAAAAACATGTCTTTTTGATTCCATATAATCAAGAAAACACCAAAAAAATTAAATACTATAAAAATTTTAAAAAGAGTGAGGGTCGAGATTCGTTACCTATGTCTCCATATGCTGATCCTAGTGGCAATGGCATGTCTGAATCCCCCCGGAAATCTATCCCTGCATAAGGGTAGTCATCTATGGCAACAATCTATCATCACCACCATGGAAAAAACTCAGCTGGATAGGGGTTGGCCACCCTACCACCCCCCAGTCTCCGCATCGCATCTGCCCAAAGTCGTTGGGCCTGATCTCAAACCCCGTGGAGAGGAACATCCACTCTAGGGCTCAATCCTGGAACAGGCTCGAAGAATAATGTGCTCAAAATGCTGCTGAACCCAAAGTTCTGTATCCTACCTGCCTTACACTCACTGAGCTGGTGTTTCATGTTGCTCAGTAGTGAATTGCTCCAGTCATAGATGGTCAGTGTCATACACTCTACCGCATAGAACATCAGTGGCTGAGAGGCCTGATGGAGTGATGCTAAGCCTGCTATCCTGCCCAGCGTTAGTAGTATGGCATTTAGGCCCAGCACCTGTATAGCATTGGTGGGAACTTGACTCCCCACCTTCTCAGTATCTGGGTAGTAGTACACAGCTATGTACTCATCGATGGTAAGCCTGTGACCTGCACCACCTTAAGAACGAAGGTTCACCATCTCCCCTCGTCTAGATAGACCTGTGATAAAGTAGATATCCTCCACCTCAATGGTGAGGAACATACCATCTATCCGAAAGGACTCTAAGTCTTGATCCCAATAGTCTACTAGCATCTATAGCAGTCCTGGTTTGGCCCTCAAGCCACCTAGGCACCAAAACTTGTAGAGTCTGCACCTTCTTAGAGCTTGTTGAGCCATTATGTCGGCCCTTACTGCTTCCTCTACTTCACCATGCTCACGTTCTCGCCACTCTATCACCATCCTGCATGAGAAATTGACCAAAATGTCCATTAGATTCTTGTAAATCCTTTTGCACGGTGTCATACGTAGCTATTTTGCAAACAGCCACGTATGTACGTGGTTTTCAGCCCCTTTTCTGCATATAGCCAGCCCTATACGTGGAAAAATCCTCGATACCTACGTGGGCCATAGCGCTCGTGTAGAATTGGTCTTAAAAACCTCATTTGACCATGAAAACTTGTAAAAATTATATTGAAATGCAAGCTGAGAGCATGAGTAAATACTTGGAAGAAACGGTTGTGAATTCCGTCGGCTGGATCTCCTGGAATTTGCAGTTGAAAATCAGAGCTCCAATGGGTAAAAGTTTCAAATGATTTCTATTTTTTACTATTTATAGAAAAATTTTAAATATTTGAAAATTTTTACCCCCTTTCCTATAGTTTTGACCATTTCTAACCATTTTGGACCGTTTCTGACCTAATCTGTGATGTAGAAGACCATTTTCAGTGTCGTTTCAGCCTTTGGATTGACCCGTTCATATTGATCTCAGGTATAACGTCTACACTGGCATATAGGTTAGGTTCACCACCATTTGCATTTTGCATGACCTATGACCATGTCACTATATCCTTAGGTACGAACCCACTCTATTATGTCACGGAACCTTCTTGCTGCTATAGAAGTGGCATGATATGAGTGGTAGAGCCTCACCTTACATGGGTACCCTAGTTAGCGCCTTATTTGCAGTTGGTTCCCATGCCGATGTTTCTCCCTTTAGGCTGTGGGAGTCCGTTGTATAGTATTGCCATGACATTTCTCCTTAGCCTCATACTCCTCTTGATCTTATGCTGGCCATGATCCCTCGGACTCCCTTGTATCAATTTGTGGATGCATTATCATGAGCTTTTCCTGTCTTATTGAGCTTTATGCCGGCTCCCCTGACATTGCGTTTCAGCCATATAGCCCGAGCTTGTCTCATGTCTAGCCATGCAGAGCCTTTCTTTATATCCTTCGCAGCTTGATTCCCTTTTTATCGGGAGGGGATTTCCCCTGAGTGTCGATA
Organism: Pseudotsuga menziesii; assembly: GCA_001517045.1. Classification (NCBI taxonomy): domain Eukaryota; kingdom Viridiplantae; phylum Streptophyta; class Pinopsida; order Pinales; family Pinaceae; genus Pseudotsuga; species Pseudotsuga menziesii. The sequence goes on along the minus strand of LPNX010580478.1, from coordinate 41,620 downwards.
TCCTACAGATGTATCCTTGCATTGAGCATAGGTATGTTCCACTGCTTGGAACTAGTTTGTTTTCCCTAAATGACACTCGTCTCCTCCTAGTTTGTAACTATAAAGCTAGTTTATTCTTTTTTCAAGCTTTTCAAATAACTGAAAAAGACCAAAAAAATCAAAAAACCAAAAAGCCAGACAAGAAAAGATATTGTCTTTGGCAGCTGTCGAGTCATGTCGCCTTTGAACAGAGCACTGTATATCACATCCATTGGTTGGGTTATAGTTTGACTTAGGAGCTATACTCGTTATCTGAGTTTATCTCCACCGACTAGTTAAGCTTCCAGTCCCTATGGAGCCTCTATTGATGCCTCCTACGTCCTAGAGATGTCCCAGTTTGTATATCGAGTCTATGCTACCTTCATTCAGTCACCATATGCCATTATGCTCTTGTTTGAAGGAAGTTGAAACCTGAGTCGGCCATTCCTCAGTTATATTGACTTCGCATGTCAGCCATTCCCGGTATAGTTACTGGTTCGTGCACCTTATGATCGAGTCCTTCCACATTATACAGCTTTGCTGAGTACCTCATGTTGGATGATGGGGGATGCCCTAATGCCCTCCTTCCAGCAGATTTCATCCCATTGACTTCAGATCATTTATTCTAGGATTGGAGTCTAGAGTCATTTTTGAGTGCCTTGAGACTTGCAGTCATCAGTGGCAGGTTCTCTCGCCATCGACAGTTTTGGGAATACATCAATGTCCCCTGATTGATGGATTCTCTCAAGTGTTCAACCTCAACTCATTCATTCACACTTGTTAGTTTGCACTCTAGTACCTTGATTCCCATTTTCATTATCGGTGGGTGATTTCACGTCTGTTAACAGTATACATCAATGACCGGTAATCAGACGATGGACTACTATGTTCGACCTCGACACCTCTATTCACATAGTAGGACATGTACTCGTAGCGGTTTGTGTATAATACCTTCCAGATTGGTGGCATCTCTTATATGCTACCTCCTTGATCGTGCCAATGTTCATGAGATTTCAGCTCTCGTGACTTGTTCCAGTATATGTCAGACATTTCCAGCCACTATGGAGATCTTGATCTATTGTATATCTTCATCCTTTGTGGAGATTATGGTCCTTTGTATATATTCATCATGGAGATTCTGATCTATGTATATTGTATGTGGCGATGACCACATATGTGTTATCATGTTTCATGCCTATTCATGGCCATTGTACTCTTATGTATCCGGGACTGCTATATGTATTTGCAGTTATATGCAGAGTTGTATTATGGTATTATGCTGATTGGGTGGCTGGTCTTCCATTTGGGTACCTTTATCACTTCACTTCTGGGATGGACTTATAATGTATTTCGGCCATCGTATAACCCCTCTGATCTCATACATTAGGGGGCATCTGTTATAGCGGATTTCACCACATTATGTGAATCACACATTGTATGGCCTTCCCCTGTCTCGCTGCAGACTCATTAGCCCCTATGGACCACTTTTTGTCTTTTGATGTGTCCTTTATCATCCCTAAAAACATAAGAAAAGTGATATACATGGCTTTTTCCCCGATAACCACGTACATATGCGGATATTCCCCCTATAGTCGTATACATCGGGATGTATGAATAATCCAAATACTTTTGGAGCGTTCCTTGACTTGGATCAGACTCATATGACTCCTGGCCTTCCATATGCCTTGAGATCGCACAGATTCGACCTTTCAATATCCCTTTGAAAAGCTATATAAGGAACCCTTGAGACATTGAAAGCATAAGAGAGAATTGAGAGTAATGAAACTATAGTCCATTGTTGCCAGAACTTATGCTTGAGTCTGCATCCCTTTGTCCCTTGGAGCACTGTTGTGTTCTTCCCAAGCTTGCCTTTTGCTAGTAAGCTTGCTATCGAAGTGATGGAGGATTGTGGTGGTGGAGGCCCAAGTGGGGGATTCAGTTTCTTTGGTTCGCAGATGTGCCGTCAGAGGTTGTCACTTGTAATCTCTGATTCATATTAATAGAAATATCTTTTCCTGTCCAATAATGTGTATTTGAATGAATATTGTATCCATTGGAATATGTCAAATGCTTTTACATTATTGATTATATATGCTAGAATAGATCTAACACCATGAAATATAGTATGCTTGTATTATTTACTTGTTGTTGAGGAAGTATTCGATCAATTCAAGCTGAATATTGGAAAGCTCAACAGGGATCTACTTCAACCGTCCAGAATAAGGTATGAGGTTCGATCCTTTAGTGTTAGATATTTTATTTCTATTGCATATTGGGAAAGATTGATTTCTAGAGTCTAGCTGTCTGTTGTGGTACCCCAAGCCATAGGAATTTCTCTCCGTAACAGAAGCCACCTATCCAGACTCTGTAGGATCCTTTGTTTCTTTAGGCCTCCCGCTTAATGAGTTAGTGGACCCATGAAACCCTAAGCATGTAGAATAAGAATCTCATGACCTACCCATTCTCAATCTGCACTCCACCATTCTGCCATGAGAATCAGTTCTTTCATTTTTCGGGTGATGCACTCCCAAATTTTGCTCACCGGATTTTCCCTGTCCTAGAAGGTTCTCGAGTTGCTCTCTCTCCAGATTTCCCAGATGATGAATAGGGGGAAAATTTCTCATATAAGGCAGTTAAGGATTCAGTTTTGGAAAGGTTTTTTGGAAAACTCCAAAAATGTACCGACCAGGTTATGTCTTAGCCGGTTCAAACAATGAAAGATCACTACCCCATTGTCCCAGAGTGTTGAGGAAAAATTGTAGTAGTCCAGAAGGTGTGCCGAAGTGTCCTCTTCCTGTTCACAAAGGGAACAATGGTATGGTCTGACCATCCCTCTTTTCTCTAAATTTTCTCCTGTTAAAATATTTTTTCTTAGCACTAGCCAACAAAAGATTTATATCTTTGGCCATACCTTTTTATCCCACAAGTTGCTCCATATTTGGTCCTCCTAGTCCGTGTCATTTCTTTTCAAAATATTTTAGGCTTATTTCAAAGAAAAATATTTTTTATGAGAATAACCCCACTGTAGTTTTTGATTACCTTCATGCCACCTACTCAGGGATAATTTTAGGGGAAAATTTTAGCCTAGTGGGTTATTTTTCCATGTTTTTCTCCCCAAAAAGATTCACCATTTTGCATTTTTTGAAGCCCTGTTTCACCCAATTTTGACGGGGTAAACATTTTTCACCCTAAAAATCACCAAATTATTTTATAAACGATATAAAATCCTTGGAAATTAAAATATTTTTTGAAAAATATCGCCAATCATTTTATAGTTGGTGTTTTAAGAATTGGTAATATTCGCCAAAATTTATACACTTTTAAATAAGTATGGTTCCTTAAAATAATCCCTGCACCTGATGCTTCAGTTTGTTAGTACCTTCTCCAAGCAATCAACTTGCTCCCTTGGTCCCAACCAGTCCAACCAGATTCTAGGTTCCCAAGAGCAGTGAGAGTCAATGGTTCCTTGGCCCTCCCACAAATACTTGACCCTGGAAAGGCCTCTGGCCCTGCACTCCTCTTGTATGATCTAGAACTCCCCTCTCCTCCCCAGAGACTAGAGTTGTTTCCATGAGTCCTGCCAAACCCTAGTCATATAACCAATCCTTACCTCCTGAAAAATGGGATCCTGCAACAAAATTCACCCTTGCCAAGCCATGCACCAAATGTGCGACCATGATTTATTTTTGAGAACCAGATAAGATCTTTACAATCCCATCCTTCCACATATTTTGAGTGCCATAATTTGGCCTAGGGTTCTTGGAAGTGGGTTACCCAGCACCACCATAGTTTTGGCCTAGCCACTATTCTTTCCTTCTCTGGGTCCCGAAGCCTTAGCCCGCCTTGAGATTTGGGAGAACATACTATGTCCCATTTAACCAGAGCCCACTTTTTTGGTTCCTCGGGGCCACTCCATAGAAAGTTTATTTGAATATTCCAAAGGTCCTTTATAATGGATTTAGGGTCCATCATGGAAGAAAACAAGTAAGCCAACATTGCTTGTAAAACAAATATTACTAGAACCAGTTAACCAGGAAATTTTAAAGGTCCCAGTGTCCAATTCGCTAGGCGCTTTTTCATACTATCAAGCAAATTACTCTAGGATCCCTTTTGGAAGTGGAATTTATAAGAGGGGTACCTAGGTATTTGGACAGAAGGGAGATTTCCTTAAACCCAAGGATTCGACAGATATTATGTCGAGTTACCCTAGGTGTATTGAAGAAGAAAACTTTTGATTTTTGTTCATTCACCTCTAATCTCGAAGCTCTGCCAAAGAGTTCCAAACAATGTTTAAATATTCCTGCCTCCTGAACAAAGGAGTGACCCATTAGCATAGTGTCATCAACAAATTGTTGGTGGGTTTGTTTCTCCCCTCATGTGGTCGCCCTTAATCCTCTTATGGTATTGCTTTTTGTTTAGGATGCAATTGATCTCCCCAACCCTTCAGCCATGAGAATAAAAGGAAACAGCGATAGGGGATCACCCTATTTAAGGACTCTAGAGGTATTTATAAATCCTGAGGGAACCCCACTGACGAAGATAGAGAAAAAATCCGAAGAAACCAAATTCATAACCTAGATAATCCAGTTCCCACTAAAAACCAAAGTTGCAAGCATTTTTATAATAAATTTCCAATTTAATTTATCATAAGATTTTGCGATTTCCAATTTGACCATCATACCTAGGATTTTTCTGAATTTTAGAGAATGCAAAACTTCGTGCACCAGAATAATCCCACCTGAAATTTGTCTTCCTTCCACAAAAGCTGACTACTCTGGGGATATAAGAGTCAGAAGAATAAGCTTCAGTCGATTATCTATGACTTTAATGATAATTTTGTAGATGACATTGCACAGACTTATAGGCCTAATTTTTTTTCAAGGTATCTGATCCCTCACACTTGGGAATTAAGTTTAGAAAGGTAGGATTCAACGCTGGTAGAATTCGACTAGAAATCCTGGAGTCCTCCACTATTCTCCAAACATCCATCTTGACCATCTCCTAGAAGTGATGGAAAAAATTGACTGTAAAACCATTCGGACCTAGGGAGGTCCCTTCCTTCATTTGAAAAATATCTTCCTCCACCTCCTTTAGAGTTATGGCCTTCATTAGTAGCTGATTTTTTTCATTCGATACCAGTGGCGGGATGACTCTGGTAATAGCTTCTATGTCATCCAACCGGTCTACCATAGGGTTGTTTAGAATATTTGAGAAGTGGGAGTTTAAAATAGCTTCAATATCTTCCCTCATCTCCACCCTTTCTCTCGTTTCATCTTTTAGCACACAAATCTTGTTTTGAAATCTATTCTGGATGACTGAATGGTGGAAAAACTTTGTGTTTTTTTCTCCTTCTTTGAGCCAGTGAATTATATACTTTTGGTGCCAAAATATTTCTTCTTGTTTCTTTATTTATTCTAGCTTAGATTCCAAATTTTTCTCCTCCTCTTTCAAAGCTAGAGAATATCCTTCATTTATCCCAATTTCATGGACCTTTTTTAGCACACAAATCTTGTTTGAAATATATTCTAGATGACTGAATGGTGGAAAAAATTTGTGTTTTTTTTTCCTTCTTTGAGCCAGTGAATTATAGAATTTTGGCACCAAAACATTTATTCTTGTTTCTCTCTTTCTTATAGCTTAGATTCTAGAGTTTTCTCCTCCTCTTCCAGAGCCAGGGAATATCCTTCATTATCCCAATTGCATGGACCTTTTGGAGACAAAATTCCAACCGTTTGTTTTCTGAGAAGATATTCCCAAACTCCTCTTTGTTCCACTTTTGATATTTTCTTTCAGACCCTTCAAATTTTGCTAGAAATTATACATGCTATGATCCTGTCCTTCCCTCAATTCCTCCCACCAGGATTAATATTTTCTTTGAAGTCTGAGTTCTCCAGCCAAAATTGTTCAAAACAAAATGACTTCTTAAATTGGGATTGTAACCCACTCCACATAAGTTCAATTGGCTAGTGGTCTGACCGCATCCCCATAAGCATTGCATTATGCATCTCATTGTCCAAGTATATTATTTTGTTTTGTGACTAAAAAGCGATAAAATCTAGAGGCTATGTGTCAATCCTCTGATCTCTTATTATTCCAGGTGAACCAGCCTTCCCCCAGAATAATGTACACTAGGCCAAGGTCCTCTATGGTTTCCTTGAATATATCACAGTCCTCCTCCAATATACGTCTCCCTCCCTTTTTTTCCTCCAAGGAAGTGATTAGGTTGAAGTCACCTCCCAACACCCATTGGGAATTGGGAAATCCCTCCCTCAAATGCTTGAGAGAGCCTAGGAACTCCCATTTGTCCCCTGCCCCTTGAGGACCATACACATTCATCATCATCCCCTGGATGGGAAAAACAACAACCCTGAAATTTGCTATGAGAGAGTACCTAGTCCCTTGAAACCCACTCAGGAAAACCTGAGGGGGATCCCAAAGGATACCCAGTTCCAGAGAAAAAACTATAGCATCCACTAGTACAAAATGAGGAATTAGCTACTATGTGACTAAAAATTCTAGTCACCATAGGTTTTCCAAGTGATTTACTACTAAACATGAGCAATTTTGATTGACCCAACTATAAACGACTAAAATTAATGACTAAGTTAGTCATCAGTTAAAAAATATGACTAGATAATAAGTGACAGAGTTAAAAACGACTAATTTAGTCATGACATAAAAAATTAATAACTAGAAGAATATGAATTAGTCATTTATGTTAGTCATTTTTAATTGTGTCATGGAAAATTGCAATTATGACAATGAAGTGTTACAATTTAGTAAATTTTGTAAATTGTCTACCTTCTATTAGTAATATTGGTGCCATGCGCCTCGATCTTTAGAGATCCAACAAAGAAATTGAATGGATTTTCTCTTGACCATATTTATCCTTGCTGCACTATTGAAGCAAACCATTAAGCATGATATCTATCTCCATACCTTCACATCTTTCCCAAATTCTTCCCCTAAGCTCTTGGATCTAATATGCTTGACACTGTGTTTCTTGCAAGAAGACAATAGTCGGGTTTGTCTTCTTAATCTTTTTACTCAGAATTTTGATTTTTCTCGGGTTATTTAAGCCTCTAATGTTCTAGGAGTGGAGCTTCATTGGGAAAACTTACAACCCTAGGGCATATTTGATTGTCGGATATTGTCCTGACTTGACTAGTCTCTTTCCTACTTCTGCAACCCTTTTGTTTGTTTATTTTTTTCCCTGTATTCCTCCCCTGCTCATATTTATTTTTTGTCTCTTTATGAGGTCCACAACGGATACCCAACAGATTAGAGGATATTCCCTTTAGAATAAATTCCTTGAGGAGGTTGACTTGTTCTTGAGGGGCATATCCTTTCTCTTTCTCTGTGCAGGATTTTTCAATCCCTTCCAAATCTAGTTCCCATAGATACATATCTTTTGCCTCCTCATATTCCTACCCCATACCTTAATCTGATATATCATCTCTGAGATCTGACTCCTTTACATGGTTCTGTTCAGGCACCCCACCCCTTGGCTTAGATATTGAATTCTCTATTTTCAGTTTTTCCAATATCTCCTCCTCTTGATTTTCCAATACCTCAAAAGTATTTGAGGTAGCAATTTTCTTATGTATCTCTTGATTATCTACTTTCTGGCTTCCTCTCTTTCGAGATGAGACTTTTGTAAACCCCTATTTTGCACGGTCTCCTTCCTTCTCTGACTTCATCTTAGGGTCATCCATTGGGAATTCGCTGAACAAATGACCATATTCATGATACCTTTGATGACAAAAATGGATCTGTTCATGCTCTAGGGTTTTCATCTAGTCCTCATCTTCCCATGTCATCCTGATTGCTTCCAACAATTCCTTAGATAGGTCCATGTATGCATATATTCAAGCATAGGTAGTGTATTGCTGGACCTTTGTTTTCTCATAGATCTTGATGAATTTCCCTAAGAAGTTTCCCAAGTCTTCCAGTATTTTCGGATCCCAATATTCATTGGGAAGAGAGTACAACCTGATCTAGATTGGGAAAACTCTCATATCCTCCCTTTCAGGGAAATGTTTTTCTCTTTAGGAGTGCAAGAATAAACCTACATAATAATATAAATAAGGGCCCCCATCCAAGACATTGTTCCTATCTTCTAGACTAATAAATGAGATCATGAAAACCCCCTTAAATCCCAAATGAAGATCAAAATGCCCCTTCAGTTTCTAGGTAGAATTGATCCACTATATTAGGGATTTCTTTGATGGATGCAATCTTATAAATTTTCCAATTAGGGCATGATAAGACATATACTCGATCTGATCTCTTAACTTCAAGGACCTAATCATCATGGATGAAATCAGGGTTTATTTCCGCATGCATTGCCCTGGATTTCTACCCTTTCCTCCTTTAACCTAGATCTGATTTTCAGAAAGGTTTATTGGAATCTCACCGATTTTCAGTCCATTTGCTTCTAGGGTTTGGGAGGCCAAAACACCCCCCCCTTTGTGCTCCACCATCATTCGTCAAAACCTCTCCCTCTTGCAAAACCATTGATTAACCTTCCTCCTCGTACTCTCCATCATTCTCTCAATTTCCCACAACTCCGATCCAAATTCTTAAAACTTCTTTACATTACCCTACAAACTCTTTGTGATTATATAGAGTCCGTTGAGAGACATAGAGAAGAAAAAAAAGCTAAACTTTGGACTCAATTGAAGGCCATGCTTGATAATAAATTTGCATCATTGGACGACAAGATTAGAAGCAAATAGACAATAAGATCACAATGTTGGAGAATAATTTAGACACAATGGAGATTAGATTACAAAAGATGGAAAAGCAAAGCCAAGAAACAAAAGAACCAACCCAACAAGGAGATATCGATAGTTTAGAAAATCTTGAGATTAAGTGCAATATTAAAGAACTAGATCTAACCCTAAATAGTTCGGAAGGTAAATTGGAAATAAAATTGGAAATAAATAAGTTGATTGAATTAAACCATGAGTGTAACAAATGAGGCTTGAACTTCATAATTTTGTGTTAGAAGGTGGAGTATAGTCAGGGAAAAACTACATAACAAGTTACAAATGGAGAATAAATATAGGTTATTATAGGTTAAGGTTATATGTAATGGCCATAAATTTGGCATACTCAATAAAACCCAAAGTCTGAAAGAATCAAGAATATTTAAAATTGAAGATCTCATTTGAAAGGATTAAGTCGAACTAAAAAATGAATTTCAAAAGGTAAAAGAAGCTAAGAAGGAAGGAAAATGGGCATTAATTAGAAATAGAAAGGATGTCATCCAAGATAGAGATAAAAATGATAATAATAAATATGAGTTTGGCACATTTTGGATCCTCTCTTGGAAATTTTAGGGATTTCCATAGAACATAGGTCCTAAATTAAGTTGGATTTCAAATGAAATTGATATTATATTTGTTGGGTTTCTTTGACTAACCTAGGTTCACCCTTCTATCCCAACCAACAAAACCCAAGGTATCGGCCTGACAGAGCATAACCCCATTGGTAACACCTATGATGCAAGTAAAGTCTCACCCGAGATACTTATAGGGATTGCAGGAACCAAGCTTCCATAGTTATAGAAGGGGATTTTTCCACGCCAATACCTGATAGACTACCCAACAATGGGAAGAGATAAACCATCATCGACATACAACGTAAACAACAACATATGTCATCATAATACAATATTAATCTCATTTACCAACACATTTGAAGCATTATCAGTTCATTTCATCAGAGATATTATCAGTTGCAGCAAATTATAAATCATCACATGAAAATGAGCATAAACCATTTGACACAGAGAATTTAACATGGAAACCCATATAAGATAAAATCATAAAAGCGCTCTTCATTTGGAATGAGTTTATGTCTTGAATGATTTTTTTTGTGCACACAACTTGCAGACATATCTCCAAAAATACATTGCATTACATCCACGCACATAGCTTGCGGGTTGATATTAGATTACCTCCACGACTCTTATTCACTCTTCACACTATAGTATACAACATTTCATAGTTCTTCAAAAATTAATATCGATTGGCTCTATCTTATCTTCTAAATCCCCTTAAGCCTAACCCTTTATATTTTATAAGCTCTATTGGCCGATTTTACATCTTGCACCCACTACCCATAAGTGGAAAACCTTTCTAGCTAACTCACTACATACATTTAATATTTCCCCCAAAAATGCCCAACATTCTGGAGCTGATCATTTCCATTTCTGCTTAGTTGCAATGTTGTTCACACCTCGACCAAAATTATCAAAACTTGTAGACAAAACTTTATGTAGCTTATCAGAGGCCAACAATATTGTTCGTTTAAACATGGGAGTATGGAGAATCTAAGGTCCTTACAATAGAAGGATTTGTCTATGGTCGATATGGATCAAGTGATCATCTCGTTGAGCTAGCATTATAAGCTAGTTTCTTCCACTAGGAAGAAGATTTCCCCTCATGTTAGTATTTATAAAAAATATATATTCAACCGGGACATATGAATGGAGATTATAGATATTAATTCTATTTTTTTATAGCAATTTGTTATTTTGCACCTATCAATCTAATTTTTATAAGAATAACAATTTAGATAAAACTTATCTGCATAATTGACTTGAACATGATATTTATAGTTTAGGAAATGAATGCAATATCCTCTTAATCGGTGACCTAAATTATTGAAAAACTAGTAACCAAGTTATTCTTTGAAGCATGGATAATTTTAGGGGCTATATATAGCCCATGGGTTATATTAAGGGGATTACAAAAATTTAGTGGGTTATTTGCTTATATGGAAAGAGTTTTTTTCAGTTAAAATATATTCGCCCAATATATATTAGAAAAAAATAAATCCAAAATGAATACCCTCCCGTATATTAATGAGGAAAATGTGAAAAAATAATTTTCGCCCTAACAAGATGTCCTTTCAATCTGTTTTTCGTCCCCAATTTCTAAAGAAAATATTGTGAAATCACTCCTTCACCCCTAATTTTTAGTAATGGAGGATCCCAAGAGTTATTTCACACTCCATTTTCCTTGTAATTCAGGCATACGGTTTCATTCACTTGTATTTTTGGTCAATTTCATGTGATACCATCTTTGAGCCCTTGATTTCCAATAATTGAGTAAAAATCAGGGGCTATTTTTTTCTATATAAAGGCTACAATGTTCCATGGTTCACCCACATTGGATTTCATTTACAGGGTGAAGGTTTTGGTTGATGTGATTGCACTTTTCATTCTTAGTTTTCTTGACATTTTAATCTTTTCAATATAACATCTCCATTATCAAAAGCTCAGGCGTTGAAGGGGCATGCTGAACATGCAATTTATCAGAGAATATAAACTGAAATCATGTTTTTATCCAATAATTAATGTGGTAATATTTTTATCATGCTTTTCACGCTTTTTATCCATAGTTACAATAGATTATTATATTGTAAATTTACCTTTTATATTTCTTTTTATCATGGATGTTTTTTTAGGCTTGTTAAATTCTAGGGCACTCTCGATTTAGTGAAAGATTCGCCAATATTTTACAATATATTCTAATTGAGTGAAAGATTCGCTAAGAATTTACATGATTATATAATAGAATCAAATATTAGCCAAAAAATTATATGTACATATTATATTATTGATAAAATAGCCTTCAATTTTGCCTATATATTAGGGAGATTCACCCACTTATTATACATATAAATTTCAGGGGTGTTCTTGAAATTATCCCTGCTTTGAAGCAATGCCTCCAACCCTAATCCTCTATGGTTAGATGAAGACCTTGCTTTAGCTAGAAACTACAAAAGAAGTTTCGAAAAATTAGGATAAATTTTGTTTGGTTATAAGCTAATCAAGCTATGTAGTGTTCAATACCTAATTATTTGTAATGGTTTCATGAAATGACCCAATTATAACATAATGACTTACATTTATGGGATTGGAAGTAGTGTAGTTGAATATCATTTTCAATATATTTTTAATAAACAAAATAAATTTTTTTGACATTTTAAATGACCATGAACCTAACTAAGTTCATCGACCTTTAATTGTAACTCTCAACTTTGTTATACATAGTAGTCCCATAGAAACAAATTATGAGGGTGAAAAGTACTTAATCTTCAACAAAAGTAAAATTGGCCTTTTTCAAAATGATTTAAATAATAATCTATTTCCTCTCTCTAGTAAGGGCGATATATAAGATATTTATCATAATTTTTTCACAACCATCTGCTCTTCCATTAACAAGTTGTCTATTGAAGTGTTGTATAAAAATAGAAATAGAATGACCAATCCTTGGTATGACAGGGTGTAAAATCTCAATAAGAGAAACCAAAGAAGCTATTGACAGAGTCCCTAAAAGTTGACAAGATAAATAGGTAGAAATTCCTTATTAAAAGAAAAAAAATGACCTATATAAATAATAAGAAGGATAAGCTTTTACACCTCTTTAAGATGGATCCTAAGAAATTATGGAGACAAATTATAACTCATAGAACTAAAGAGAATAATATAATTGTATTGAATGATTGTAATTCTTATCATAAGAAGCTATATGAATTGCATGATGTCATGGACAACACTCAACCAATTTTATGGAAGATGGAATTTTTTCTTTAGAAGATATAGATTTTGGGATTAATCACCATTCAAATAAGAAATCTAAGCAAATTGAAGAATATCAAGTAGAAATCCTAAAAATTGGGGGGTTTTTCCATCATCCCTTACATCCTCAAGCTCATCAATCTAGAAGTCAAAACAGATTTCTGTTGGGCCAAGAAAAGTGCACAAGGATAAATCAGACATGCAAGCAAAAGAGGAAAAGTGTGCGTGCAACAGGGTAAAAATAGGTCAAGAAGAGAATGAAGGAACTAACACAAGAAGTTGAAACATGTGCACGACGGAGGAAAGGCAGGTTAAGTATGGAAAGAATTTGTGACGAGGATAGACGTGATGAGGAAAGAAGATCTGAGTCAGCAAAAGAGGTAGATAGAAGAGTTAAAGATGGATAGGCGGAAGTCAAGGAAGACTGTAGAAGGACGAACCAGCGGAAGAAAGAAGGACAGTTTTTGCAACTAGTTATGACCAGTATAGATGATCTGAAAGATATTTCCATGGCTAGTTAAAGTTGTGGTTAATGTATTCTAGGACTTTCATGGCTAGCTATGGGCTGAAATTTATGTAACATAGATATTTTTGTAAGTTGTTGAGTCTGTAATAACTGAGATGTACTTAGTCGAACCTATGTGTTCTCATAGATACTATAAGTAGGAGAAACCCACACTATATAAGGGTTCAAATATTATGTAAATTTAGTAAGTTGGTTGGACCATAGTAGTAGAAGTTTGTTGAGCCATGGATCTTGCAGCTATGTGAGCATACCGCTAGTAGTAGAGTAAGCTGCAACTGAGTGCACATATAGTAAAGTAGAAGAGTCGATCCAGGCTGTGTGCGGATCAGTAGGAGAAGATAGGAGAATAAACCAGAGAGCATGAGAGAAAGAATATTGAGTCAGAAAGACATATCTTAAGAATAGT
>LPNX010580478.1:0-21619 GCA_001517045.1 Pseudotsuga menziesii | reverse complement strand
TCAAAGAAAGAATCGACCAAGACAGGAATAAAGAAAATCCCATTATTATCGTATCCGCAAGCTTCCAGTCTCACTGTATCTCAGGTTTGATAGACCCAAAGAAATGAACATTGTCCATATCCTCCGCAGCAGAACTTTTCAACCGAAGTTCATTTGCACTACAAAAGAAACCGAGATCTTCTTCACATAGACCACCAAGGTCAACGCCTTCTGGAATTTGACTACCAAAACGTACCAAGTTAAGATGACCCATTCTCTTCAAAAGCCAACAACACTTTCCTGAGCCATTGTTTCTCACTGGCGAATACAAAAGGACTGATCTTGCTCGCAAAAACAGGCTCAAAAGTACTCCTTCAGGTTCGAACACAATAAAACGCTCCCTACGCTTTTCCAATTTAGCTACTGTCTCAAAATGTTGTCGGTTTTCACTCTGATCTGCATCTGACCAATTACCATCAGCAACATGAACAGGATCATTCGAAACAGCCTCCTTTCCCTCTGGAATTGTAGCATGATCATCTTGCTCTCTTGAATGTGAATGCTCCTTTCCAGGTTTCCCTTAAGACTACACAGATCTTCTTCCATGGCCTGCAAATCTTGAATACGATGATACAACCAACGAGTGTAAAAATCCTCAAAATCCCTGCAGAGTGAAGCATATCCTTCAGACAAAAGAAAGAGCTAACGATTTACTGTCAACAAATTCATAAAATCAGGCAGCTCGATGAAAATCTCCTTTGATCGTGGCTAAGTTGGCATTATTTGATTTGGCTGAGCAAATAGCTATAATTTTGCATTTTGAACACAAATCGAACATGCAAGATTTGCGTGATCTTCTTTCCTTATTAGCTGCTGCTTGTAATCTCGGGCATTTGACATTTGTAGTGATAGGCATCGACATCGGCACCTCAAACTTAACAATTTGACACCTTTCTATTTGCAAACTGAACACCAAGCTAAGCTCGTTTTAGAACACCTGTGCAACCCAACTTATACTCAGCATCTGGAAGTTCTTTTGACGGTTACAACAGGCTCATTTGACGTGTGGATGAGTACGGGCACGATCTTTAAAATTTGCACATGGAAACATTTTCGGCAGCTAAATTCATTCTGACCAACCACCTTAGCTACCAAAAACAGCCTGTTTCGGTAGCTAACTAGGCTAAAATAGACAATTTTAATTGCCGAAAGCTGAAATTTTAAAATTTGAAGGCCATGACTCACAGAAATAAATTTTTTGACTCATTCTATCACCCAAAATGACGGTGTTCATTTTGGGAGATAACAAGTCTGCAAGTTGTAGACTGCAAGGTGCTATATCCATTTCTCATGCCAAATGAAGAGCACCTTGGTGGTTTTTACCAGATGGGTTTCCATTTTATTTCTTGTATTATATGGATGAATGTTGTTGAATGGTGAATGTTTATATGAATGCTTTATTACTTTGCATTATTACAGTTACTGTTGAATGTATGTCACATTCTGGTTTATCAGTACAAGAATTAATACTTAAGGTTGGTTGGAATGGTATGTATGATTTCATGGTTAAACTATTAAGTAAAAGTGTAGTCGCACACTGTCTATTGAGTATAAGGAATCAATTATGTCACATCGGCTATAGGGTCGTAAGGATGAGGTTGTGTCACGCATAAGTCACGACGCCTCACTGTGTTGTTGTCGCACAGTAGTGAAATTCCATCCTATCACCTTTTTCGAGTGCCTTGTCCATGCACCAAGGGACTATAATCCCTCACCAACTGTAGAAACATGGTTCTGGTAGCTACCCATTAAGATATCTCAGGTGAGACTGCACTTGCTTCGCAAGAGTTTCCAACTGAGCTTGCTCTGTCGGGATGGTGTCTTTTGGTGTCATGTTGGTATTGTGTTGTTGTTGAACCATGGATCAAGAGAAGAAGAAGAAAGAGTCCAACAAATGGTTCTGTTTCCAGGACCGTTGACCATTTGAGTTGAGGGAAATGTTGTGGAATCTGACAAATAATGAGATAGAGGACTAGCTGGAGTCCAAGATGCTAGAATTCACGCAAAAAGAGAGTGCAGGATCTCAGCTAAGCATAGAAAACTGGGTAGACCAATACATATACACTGATATTCATGAGATATTATTTGTAGAGTTTACCATTGTACTGCATGAGTGGTTGTCAAGATTGGCAAGAAGGCAGACAAATTTCTAGAGAAGAGAAGCTGTCGAATGGAGTGATTAGTTGGTTCGCGAGGTAACCAGTGTAAGTAACACCATCTCTGGAGCTGTTGATTTTGGGGTTGGTAGTATTTTGCAAGGGTATTGTTAACCCAAAACATCCCCCAATGAGCTCTACATGACCTACACCACCTAAAGACATCCATGCAAGGACCCTCATTTGACCACCACACCCTAAAAAAGGCTTAAAAATATGAAAAAGGGCTTAGAAACCCCTAAAACGACTCAAAATAGCTCTCATAGGGGCTAAAAGCCCAAGGAGATTAAAATCCCCAAAGAAGCTAAGAATTGGGTGAAAGGGGATAAAATCCCAAAAAAATGGCCTAAATCCCTAACCAGGGGCTTAAAACCCTAATTCTCTAGAAAAAAGCTATAAATAGAGGGGTGGGGGTCACTCTCAAAACACTCTTTCTCTCCCTATCATTATGTTTCCTGTGTGAGTGCCTTAAGACCATTTGCCTCTCAAGCCATTCACCCTCCCTCTCCTTGTTGGCTATCATGGGCAGACCCGAGTTTACTGTGTTTAACCAACAACACCCCTAGCTCACTGGCCCTTTCGGCGACAAATCATGAAGCGGCCTGAAGTCTCACCCGAAGTGATTCTAATGGGTTGGCCAAGGACTCAAGTGTCTTGGACCAGGTTTTGTGGCATCCTACTTGCGACTCGCAGCTCTGCTAGCTGTGAGACCTCTTTCTCTACACGTCGCGTGACCTCTTGCTTGCATCACACGATCTCCTCATCTCGCAGCTCTTCTAACCACGAGATCTCTCTCTTCCTGTTGCGCGGTCCCTTTCTGCATCATGCCACTTCCACTAACTCGCAATGACCCCAGCCTTGTCACCTCACTGCGCACCAGGTGACACGTAACTTCCTCTCCAATGCTAAGTCCTTAACCTACGGTGTCGTGCACCGCAGCTCCTCTACCGGTGCGGTATCACCTCCCTATGATATCCTACTCCCGCGGCTCAATGCACTTAGCGTTGTTCGTGTCGACTTGCAAGACTCAACATACCAGGCTGTTTAACACTGCGACTAGTGACTGTTCAAGCAAAGCATATATGAACCCGCATACAACATGCCAAACACTTCAACTTATGTTATCCTTCTATATTACTGTGAACTGAATGNTAAACAAGGCTCATATAATAACTAACAGATGCAACAAATAAACACAACACATGAATCAATCGCATAACACTTGATTTTAACGTGGTTCACCTCTAGGATGGAAGTTACGTCCACAGAACTATGTTTCTATTATAGCTCAGGGGAAGGTAAACACAGTTCTGCTACACCACATATGCAGCTTGAGATCTTCTGGGTAACTCCGCACACATCCTGGAGCCCTTCTCTCTTAGATCTCTTTTCTATCTCTATATTGTCTCTCCTACAATACACTCTTCCCTCTCTGTTAATCCCTGCGGATTGTTACAATACAAAATAATAGTAAGCTAACACAATACTGATGATCTGACTAGCTGGATGGCCTAAAATGCCCAAAATGCCAACCTTTTACAATACAAAATACATCCCTTTATAGGCGACCTGAAGGTCTCGCCATTACAACACTGTGGGCCTGTCCCAACAGTAACCCAAACCCTAACTAGTGACAGTCGGCGTATCTGTACTTTAAGGTAGCCACTATCTGTCACACCACAGCTATCTGTAGTCTTCCATGCTTCCCGGCGCTGACCATGGGTACTATGCATCGCTTCCCTTCACCACAGCTTCCTGCAGTATTCCATGCTTCCCAGGGCTGACCATGGGTATCGGCACTGCTTCCCTTGCTGTCCTTTGTCTTCAATACCTCGGCCTCATTGCTCCTTTTCCTTTATGAGGGTAGCTGAAGCTTTCTGTCTTTCGCCGCTACCTTCAATGCAGTGGGTGATCTCTCTCTTCTTGACCGCTCAGGTACCGTCGTCTTCCTTGACTTCTCTGTCTTCTACGCCATGGTTTCTGGCTCTGATCTATAGCTAGAAACCTACTACAGTGCCATAGCTCTGCCTCTTATATCTCTGCCAAAACTGTCTGTTCGTCAAAATAGCAGCTTCTTCGGTAGCTGCGGGACCCTACTCCAACACTCCTCCATTGCTCCATAAGCTAAGATTCCATCCCAAAGAGAGAGGTGCTGCCCCAAGCTAGGGCATGGTGGCCCATCTCCACCCAAACAAAAGGTATATTTGTGTTTTCTTTCATGTTTATTGTATTTTTCTAACCTATTTTGCTTGCAGGCTTGTTTTCTAATGCTTTGTTGCAGGTTTTCAAATGACTTCTTGCACCCATATTCTTATTTGCTAACCATTTCATGCAGGGTTTCATAGTTTAGTTTCAATATTGTTTGTAGGTTTTATTCCATCTCACAGAACCCTACCCTTCTGTCCTATAGATGGAAGGTAGTAGTTCCTGCTTGTAGCTAGGGTGAAATCCTTACTACATATTTGGTGATCATACCAGGTCGATCCCACAGGATTCCTGGATTTATTTTTCAAGTTTCGGTTTTTATTTGCCCTAGTTTAATTTTCTGTCAAATCTAGTTTAGATCTGTCTTTTTCTACATTTTAATTCAAATTCAAGCCTCCTTAAGGCCAAACTGAGCCCATTTAGCCACAATACAAGTTATTGTTAGCCGTCTCCTGCTCGATTCAAAAAAAAATCATGTTTTCGGGCCAAGTTGCACTTATCAGGTTAAAATAGGCGACCTGGTCGCTTAGTTTTGCCCAAAAGGTACGACTTCCCTCTTAGGAGCCAGATCGCTCCTGTTTTATGTTTTTGAGTGACCCCTCACCTGTATTTTGGAAAATTTTGTGACCCCCTTGCCACATTGGCCCTGAAACAGGTGATCTATCTCTCAGATTCGGTTTTTTAAGTTATCTAGACTATCAGTGTGGCTTAGCCACCTTTTTCTAGCAATATATGTTTATTTCATTTCAATTTGTATAAATCACTATTAAATTTAACTGGTTAATGGTTTAATGAATCTTCTTAAGGCTTGTATTAAAATACTGTAGGTTAAATTTCAGTTCTTAATTGGAAATTAACTCCATTCCTAGCCCTTCCTCCTCTACCCAGTCATCACCCTTTGGGGTATTCTGGGATAAGGTGAAGGGTGAAGCTCATATAGTAATAGGCACTTCATCTGTAATTTTTCAAGACCACTAAAACCAGGTGACTTGGAAGGTAGAGGGGGTGGAGACCGTTGGGGGCTTAATGGTGTTCACGTCCTCCTTGTTGACCGACCTTGCACTCGAAGAGTGACCTAAGGATCTACGGATGGGATTAGTCCCATTGTGTTGAGATCCCAGCACTCTTTCCTGGTTGAAGAGAAATACAAGTGTAAGGTAGTCACCTAGTAAGTCTACCATAGTTCAGATTCATGTATGGCATGTGTTTTAAATTTCTATTCACAATTTACTGCTTTCATAAACAACTTACCCGTGTTATAAGTTCTACAATAAACCAAACAATCTCTGTGAAATATTCATAAACCATACAAGCAGCCACCAAGTGTAACATAAATACAATGGACATGCACATAAATCATACCAAATAAAACAACCAAACTCAGTTCATGAGGCTGAGCTGTCCATTAAAATTTATAATTTACACTAATTCAAACACTTGCAGTCTTTGAGGACATAAGTCCCTAACTACCTTAACCATGGGAAGTACTTGGGATCAACCCAGCAACTCATTGTGAGGAGTACCATGGGAACCCCAAAGTAGCTGGTCGTTGAGAGGAATTACCAAGCAAAACGGGCGACGACCCCCAGTGATTGACTAGCACTCCCGTGAGAAAAAAGCTAGGCGTTGTCTCATGGCATTCTTGGTGGCTGAGTGACCACTTCAAAGCCAATAGGAAGCCACTAAAACTGGGGTCCAAAACATCACTACCATATTTCACCACCTGACATACCAACCAAACATAATTGATCCCCCACGCTCTTCCTCATGCCTAAGAGGTGATCCACCATAGTTTGGGTCCTTGAACCAACACCGTTGAGACCATTCTTGATGACCCTCTACACCATCAGAAGGCCACACATCCTCTAATTTAGACTCAGAATCATACCAATCTGAGCCAGATCTACATACTACACCATCTAGCCCCATGGCTGGTGCAAACCTCGATCCATTTTCTGGCTTGCTGATTGGAAGTGGACCTGTTAACCCAAAAAATCCCTCACTCAGCTCTACATGGCCTACACCACCCAAGGAAACCCATGCACGACCCTTGTAACACCCCATTAGACCCCCACACCCTCAAAAAGGCTTAAAAATGAGTAAAAGGGCTTAAAAACCCCAAAAAGGATCATAAATAACTCTCCTAGGGGATAAAGCCTCCAAAAAGGGGCTAAAACCCCCCAAATGAGACTAAAACCTTAAAGGAGCTAAAGTTAGGGCAGAAGGGGATAAAATTCCAAAAAAGGGGCTAAAGCCCTGACCAAGGGCTTAAAACCCTAAAATCCCCAAAAAAAAGCTATAAAAGAGGGGTGGGGGCCACTCTCAAACAACTCCTCTCTTGCATACTGTTATGCTGCCTGTGGATGCCTTGAGACTCTTTGCCTCTCAAGCCACCCACATCCCCCTCTCTTCCACTCATCTTCCCCATTGATCCATAGCTCCTCCATTGCTGAGTGAGATAGGAAGGTGCTTCTTCCAGCCAGGGCATGGTGGCCCATTTCACCAAAGGAGAGGTATAACCTAGTTTTGCTTATGTATTTGCTTCAGTAATTTAGTTGTTTCTAAACAATATTTGTTTGCAGGATTACTTTTTATCTTGTTTTGTAGGTTTATTTCTATTTAATAGTTGTTTGCAGTTTCTTGGAGCAAAGCCCTAACCTCGTTTGCAGAGGGGTTCACGGCCATTTCTTTCTGTTCATTGCTTTCATCTCTATCCAGTTTCCTTTCAGTTTTTCTTTCCTGCATTTTCACACAGGAACCTACCTTTCTGTCCTATAGATGGAAGGGAGCCATTCTTGCCCCTATAGCAAGGAGAAATCCTTGCTACAGAACTGGCGACCATACTAGGTCGATCCCACAAGATCCTTGGTTTAGTTTTTTGAAATTTCAAGTTTTTTCAGTTTATGCCCTAGTTTTCAAAATTTCTTGTTAGATCTAGATTAAATCTTATTTGAATTCAGTTTTTATTGTTACCGAAGCCTCTGCAAGGCAAATGGATCTGGATCTGTTTACAAATTTTTGATTATTTACTGCTTGTACACACAATAGTATGAACTCTACGACATATTCATAAACCACTTGCAGCCACCTGATAATAGAAAGACAGAAAAACATATACACCATACCTTGTAATCAACCCAACTCAGTTCATGACACTGAGAGAGCCCTTAAAATTGATCAATTTACACTAAGTTCAAAAAATCTGTAGTCTTTGAGGACATAAATCCCTGACTACCTTAACCGTGGGAAGTAGTTGGGCTCAACCCAGAAACTCATTGTGAGGAGTACCACGGGAACCCCAAAGTAGCTAGCCGCTAAGAGAAATTGCCAAGCGAAATGGGCAATGACCCCCACTGATTGAGTAGAAACACCCATGAGGAAAAAACCAAGCACTTTCTTCCGGCAGTCTTGGTGGCTGAGTGACCACCTACAGCCAATAGGAAGCCATTGAAACTGGGGTCCAAAAATCATTCCCACTAGTTTGATAAACATCTAACACAATTGATCCCCCACGCTCTTCCTCATGCCTAAGAGGAAAACCACCACAATTCAGAACACTGAACTGACACCGTTGAGACCATTCTCGACGATCTCTCACACCATTAGAAGGCCACACAGCCTCTGATTTAGATTCAGACCCATATCAATCTGAACTAGACCTCCATACTACACCATCAAGCCCCATGGATGGTGCAAATCCGGATCCATTTTTCGATATAGCCATAACTAGTGGACACATGTACGCACCACAAATTATCAGCAACAACCCTGCAGGTGGCCCCAGCATGGTCATGCAAACTATCATTAGTGAGCTTCCACCACCCATAGTAACCAATCAAGCTGTCCCACCTGCAACACTTGCGGGCAGTGGACCTTCCACATACACTGCCTCTACTGTCACATAGGGAGGCAGTGCCCCTTCCACATACACTACCCCTCCTATCACACAGGGAGGTAGTTCCCCTTCCACATACACTACCCTTCCTATCATACTTGGGGGCAGTGGCCCATCAACCCACACTGTCCCCCCCACCACACTTGTGGGCATTGGCCCATGTACAATTGGTTAACCACAAGTTCCCCCAGCCATGCAGGTGCATTATGCACCTACAAAATCCGCCACCATCATTGCCCCATCTCACATTAACCTGGGGTCAAACTTGCCCTTCATGGCCTGTCTCAACTTGCTTGATTTGGCTCAATTGACAAATGACCCCATCTACCACCAAAATTTTTGGCCTCCCATGCCAACCAAGCTGCCATCAGACATTCCCAAGTTTCAAGGCAAGGTAGGGGAGTGCCCCCAAAACCACATCATGACATTCTATCTATGGTGCTTGTCAAATAGCATCATAGATGATTCCATCAAGCTGAGGCTATTCCAACACACCCTAACAGGTGCTATGGCCAAATGCTACATTGAGCTACCACAGGTCAAGTACCTAGATTTCAAATCCCTAGCTTTCATGTTCCTATACTATTTCCAACTCCCTGTCAGATATGATGAAGGGGTGGAGATCCTGTTATCCTGCTGCCAAAGCATGACAACACATATAACTGACCACATCCATGAGTGGCAGCAATGTCGTAGTTTGTGCAAAATCCAACTTGACGACAGGATATTCTTGGATTGGTTCCTCAAAACCCTACTCCTATCCATAGCAAAGGATATTACATCCAAATGTCCCCAATCCAAAAAGGAGGCCATACTGAAAGCCCAACAGTTTGACCTGATCTACACCCAGTCTGGATATCTATACACCGTCATTCTAGATGCCCCCCATCCAAGCACCTCCTACCAGGATGCACCGGGGGCATATCATGCTGCAGATGACATCATAGGCTCGGTCTCCCAACAACCACAACACCTTCTGACACCACCTGTAGTTCCACTACAACCAAGCAACACTACTAGTGTTGCCTACCAAAACCAAACTTTGGACTACGGTAGAATGATGTCCCAATCTGAAGCAACAACTTCCTACACACAACCTATGCCACTGCAGCAGGATTAGGCTGTTGGTTATCATGGGAAGACCCAGGTTTACTATAATCAACCAACAACACCCCTAGCTCACTGGCCCTTTCGGCAACAGACCGCGAAGAAGCCTGAAGTCTCACCCGAAGTGATTCTAATGGGTTGGCCAAGGACTCAAGTGTCTTGGACCAGGTTCTGTGGCATCTTTTCTCTTACGAATCGCATCTCTTCCAGCTGCGAGGTACCTTTCTCTGCGCATCGCGTGACTCCTCTGCTCGCGTCGCGCAATCTTCTTGTCTCACAGCTCTCCTAGCCGCGAGAGATCCCTTTATACTACCGTGCGGTCCTTTTCTACGTCGCGCACTTCCACTGACTCGCGTTATCTCCAACCTTACCGCATCGCCGCGCACCGTGCGACATGCAGCTCCTACCCAACACTAAGTCCTCCACCTGCGGTATCGCGCACTGCAGCTCCTCTGCCAGTGCGATATCGCCTCTCTGCGATATCCTACCTCCACGGCCTAGCGCACTAAGCGTTGCTCATGTCGATGTGCAAGACTCAACATATAAGACTCTTCAATACTGCAACTAGTGACTGTTCAAGCAAAGCATAAATGAACCCACATACAACATGCGAAAGACTTCAACTTATGTTTATCCTCTTATATTGCTGTAAACTGACTAACACATTCATTCGTTAAACTGTAAACAAAGTTCATGGAATAACTGATAAATGCACAAGTAACATAACACATAATCCAATCACATAACACACGATTTTAACGTGGTTCACCTCCAGGATGGAAGTTACGTCCACAGAACTATGTTTTCATTATAGCTCAGGGGAAGATAAAACATAGTTCTGTTGCACCGCATATGCATCTCTAGATCTTCTCTCTTAGATCTTCTTTCTATCTCTATATTGTCTCTCTTACAATATACTCTTCCCTCTCTGTCAATCCCTACGGATCATTACAGGCATGCTCTATAAGCCAGCTACTGGTTACCGTAAGATTGCTACTGCTAATAACAGAACCAGAGCTAGGATTTTACAACAGTCTAATAATCTACACACAACTAACAACTGAGCGAACCCAACAACTGACCAACTAACCAACCCTTTTACAATACAAAATATATCCCTTTATAGGCAGCCCGAAGGTCTTGCCATTAAAACACTGTGGGCCTGTCCCAACAGTAACCCAAAACCCTAACTAGTGATAGTCAGCCATATCTGTACTTGAGGTAGCCGCTTTTCGTCACACCACAGTTCTCTGCAGTCTTCCATGCTTCCCGGCGCTGATCATGGGTGTTGTGCGCCGCTTCGCTTTTCTGTGAGTCCTTCAACAAGGGAAAGCTAGAAATAATCGGCCCCAGAACCAAGCCAATAACCAACCATAGGGAGGCATTCAACAACCAAACCCTCCCAGCAATGCCGCAGCAAATCGACCCACCCAAAACTTCCCATGACCAAATGCTCCTAGATGTAACGCGTCGTTGCGCACAAACCAAATATGCACACTCTTTGAGTTCTATGGGCACTACACATTCGAGTGTCCCCTCATGGGTTACACTAAGCAAGCCATTTAGAACAAGGCCCAACAGGCCACCAATGCCATGAACCAAGCCCAACCAAACCCGATACCATAAGGGCCTCCTCTTATGGTGCTTCAAAACCCACTACCAGTCCAAGGATAGGTGGAAAATACACCCCCTCCCCAAGCCAACTCCAATGCTCTGAGGGCACCTCCCACGGCAAAAACAGGTGTCCACCACTTGCTAGCCATGATGACTCAAGAAGTCAACCTACAGACAAGACAGATACAGTACGGTACCACCACTGAACCCACTAACACATCAATGGAATGTATGTCCAAATTGGTCAATGTACCTCTTCAGTGACCCCCTTTCCCCCGCCCCCCCATACGCCGAGTGGCCAATAATGCCACGGCTAGAGCTGCAGTCAGCTATAACATCGTGGATAATTTGTCCCAAACACCAATGGCCATGTCCGCTTTGGAGGTACTCAAAACATGCCCAACGCAGCGAAAAGCATTACTAGCCTCCCTTGGGGCCATAGACCCCTCTGACTCCAAGTTGATCACATTCGACATGGAGAATGGAGAACCATGCATGCCATCCACCATTTCCTTCTAAATCCTGGTGTCTATCTAGAATCTGGTCGTGCACCGATGCATAGTGGATGAGGGGGAATCCATGTGCATTATGTCCACCCTGATTTGGCAATGGATCCCCAATTCTGCAACCATCGTCCATAACTCTGCGGGATTATGATGGTCATCCCACTAAATTCCAAGGAATCCTCCCCCATGTCCCCATCACATTGGCTAGGAAGACACATCTGATTGACATAGAGGTTGTCAACGCTCAACTGGACTATAACCTTCTCCTTGAAAGAAGTTATATGTACGTCATGAGAGCAGTCGCATCAACTATCTTCGGTCTCATGATGTTCCCCCATGAAGGGAAGATCCTGATGATTGATCAACTCACTTATCATGATCCGCAAGGGTTAATGGAACCCACGAATGTTATCCCTACCATCTCCACCATTGAGCCACAAGGGATGACCACACATGCCAATATCGTCCCTGCAATCAACACTATGGTTGATAACACACCAGCCTCCCCATTGTTTAATGTGGGTCCTAGGTTGTTTTTTGATACCACCATGATGGCTCATTTCCCCTTAGTGTCACCGCCACCAACACAAAATGAGACTGTGGAATTGTGCATGGTCTCATCCAGCATCGCTACACCCAAACAGCAACTGCAGCTACAGCCCCAACCACAACCACAACATCGTCCGCAGCCGCAACACCAACAGCAGCCACAACATCATCCACAACAGTATCATTATGCATAGCCACAACCATAACCTCACCCCCACATACAACCATCAGGGAGTTGTCTAGGCTCATATCCAATCCATACAATTCCCTTCCTCTTCCCCCCGCCTGGTGTCATGAGCAAGTCGGTAATGGCCACCTTAAGCATACCTAACTTTACATTGGGAATTTTGGTGTGGTATCTTGATCCACTAGCTCAACCACCAATGCCCCAGGTTGTTTTAACCCTCGTGCAACCCATTGCAGTTGAGTCTCACCCTCCACCCGGCCCGCAAAATCCAAACACCGCACCCACATCCACACTGCCCCACCCGAAAAGGGCCAGGGGTAAGAATGCCAAAGCCACAGCAGAACCTCAATAAATCCCACCTTGTGTAGTCTATGAACAATATGGCGACCCAACTCAGAATTGCCCTGAAATCCCAATGATCCATGTACATTTGGATGCCATGGATACAAACAAAAAAATCCTTGTGGTCGAACTCCCATCTGTGCCGATAGTTAAAAACAAGGCATTGAGAACAGACCATGCTTGTGCCCTTTATAGATTGTTTGGACACTGTTCTCACCATTGACAAGACTTGACTGAACTTTGAATCGCTTTAGCCGACCTCCGTCAACATTTCCTTGAATCTGAGATCACCCTGATCGAACAAGTTCACCCCGCACCTTCTTCAGACACCATGTCCATTTACATGATGTCCACTTCAACCAACCCTCTTGTCTCCACCACCACGGACGGTCCATCAGACCTGTCTCTTCCGTTGTTTCCTGAACCACAGCCACAACCTCAGTTACTAGGGAAACAATGGGGTTCATTCCCACTCAACATAATCCTTTTCCTTTTTCTTTTCCTTTTCCTATTTCTACCATCCTGGATCATGAGTAAGTATGCCTTGGCAACCATCAATCTACAGGATTTCACACTAGGAGATCTTGTGTGGTACCTTGAACCACATACCCTACCTCTGAGGCCCTAGGATGTGTTGAATCATGTCCATCTAATTGATATTATGTTGCACCTACCTCTGCATCCATCAAAGACTCCTCCCGTCTCCAGGCCTGCCCCTCTTCCTCCAAAAGAGACTGGGGGCAAGGCCACAAAAACCACAATGAATACCATTTACATGATCACTAGCACCAGTTTCCCTTCCATCTCGTCGGCTGTGGAAGATCCACCTAATCTATCCTGACACCACTTATGCGATGACGAAGATATATGTAAGACCGCCTTCGGTTTTACCCCATTCCCTTTAAACCATAATGTGGAATCGGTTCTTCCCATAAAAGATCAGATTTTGTCATCCTGCCTCGCCAATGATCTTCATCTCTGCAAGGGGGCATACCTCTTCACTGACTCAGACGATAACTCTTGAAGAATCCATGCAACAGGCTCCACCTCAAGAGAGTCTATTCCTGATATAACCACTATGAGTCCCTTATAGCGTAGTTTTTTCCCTTTCTTGTTTTTCAACATTTTTTAGCACAACTTAGGTGTAGCACCATCAACTGCTAATCCAAAATCACCCGGAACTAGTTCGAGACACCTCTCACACCTTCGGGCCCAAATTTCTATCTCTTTATGAGACCATCGTCTCATATTTAATAAATAAATTTTGGGACCGTTTCTCAGAATCTACCTCGATTTACGAGACACAACATTGTTGATGTATTTGTAACTTTGGAATGTATTCATCTATGTATCTTATGTATTGTAACCCGATGTTTATACTAGGATGTATCTATAATGTAATTGAGTCATATTGTCATGCCCCGATGTTCCTATCGGGAGGATCAATAATGTAAACAAGTCATGTCAAGTCATAGTGAGTAACCCTCCGATTGCCTAAGGGTTAAAGTCCCCACAGTTCCGGGGCACTAGGCTTATTAGACTCTCCTAGTAGAGGTCGGCCCTAGTAGGGTTTTAGTCATGTCATGATTAGTATAAATAGAGAACTGGAGTCTCTATTTATCACACAACTCATACACACTCAAGTATAGCGCATAGTTGAGGAAGGATAAGACACTGGGGCTAGATAGGAAGAAGGTTACTGCTGTCGAGAGATCACATACTGTTTTGGGGATTTTACTGTTTTGGTGTTGATTCTATCTCTAAGGAAGTTGCGTGGTTTTCTCCTTTATGGTTTCCCCAAGGAAAAACACTATGTTTATTGTCTCTTGTGTTTGATTGTTGTACTTGTTATTCTCTCAGTTAAAAGTTCCTAATGATCCTAGCTTAATGTTGAAAAACTAACATGGAATTAGAGCTAACCAGAGAAGAAGACACTGTGTAGCTATGGGAAGTAGGGCTTCCTAGTTTGTGGATCTTCCTCCATGGATTTTCAGCAAAAATAAGGTGTAACAACTCTCCTCCTTAGGGCGCATCTTTCTGTTGAAGCAGAATCCAATTCTGAGGTTTTTCAGTTTTGGACCTGTCACTACTGTTGGAAATTAGGGCTTTTCACAGAAGAGGAATTTTTCAATGATCCCAGGACTGGATTGATCTCCTCACCAAAATCAAAGTTAGGGACAAATTTCAAGGCATTTGGGTGGATAGAACTCTGAAAAAAAAAAACCCTAATTTGCTCCTGAACTAGCTCTGTAGGATTTTAGCCCAAGTCTCGGATCCGACATTTTGACCTGGTAAGATCTAATATCTCTTGTATTTCCATTTGAGATTCTCATTTTAAAGATGACTCATCATACCAAGCTTGATGAAAATCTTGAGGGAGCTGATAGCTTTTGAGCCTGGAAGTATAGGATCTCCCTGGTCCTAGAAGAGAATGAATTAGACTCCTACATTCATGAGGAGGTTCCAGTTCCAGAGGGAGATCAGGCAAAGGCCTTACATAAGAAGAAGATGGTTATGGAAAAGAGGATCATTGTTGATTCTATCAAGTATCACCTTATTCATAGGTGTCCTCTCTTAAGACACCTAAATCTATGTTTGATGCCCTAACCAAGTTGTTTGAAGGAAAGAACATAAACCGGAAGATGACTCTGAGGAATCAACTGAAGAATTTGAAGATTCAGAATGCAGAAACTATCCAATCTTACTTCATAAGTGTTTCTCAGATCAAGGAACAATTAGAAGCAATTGATGAAGAAGTGGAAAATGCAGAGATTGTGATGACCACTTTTAATGGCCTTCCTAGGTCATGGGATGCTTTCATTCAAGGAAACTGTGCTAGAAAGAAGTTAGTCAAATTCAGCAAACTATGGGAAGAATGTTCTCAAGAAGAAGCATGGATAGCAGCTCGAGAAGAAAAGATGGGAAGTGAAGACCAAGCTCTCACAATTCACTCCAAGAGAAGCAGAAGAAGACCTCATTACTCCAAAGGTAAGGATCCTCATCATAAAGATAACATTAGAAGAGACCTATCTAAAAAAATATTTTATACATGTCATGAAAGAGGACACTTTGCAAAAGACTGTCCTAAGAACAAGGTCCACTCTCATAAGAAGAAGGGGAACAAAAGAAGACATCATGCTCATGCTACAGAGGATGATGAACCATCCAAGAAGAGATCTAGATATGAAAGTGAAGATTCTTCAAGCGAGGATGAATATGTTTTGATCTCCGTTCTCATTGGTAACATTACTCATGGTAGTAATGATTAGCTTATAGATAGTGGGGCTTCCAAACATATGACGGGATTCAAGGAATCCTTTGTAAGACTGTCAGAAACTGAATCACCTCACAAGGTGAAGCTAGGAGATGACTACCAATATCCAATAAAAGGTAGTGGAGAATCTTCATATAAACTAGACTTTGGTAAGTCTCTAACCATGAAAGAAGTATTGTTTGTGCTAGGACTCAAGAAGAACCTTCTCTCCATATCAGCATTGGATGCAAAGCCTTGATCGAGAATCACACTGAAAAGAAGATCAATAATTTTTTATCAGATAATGGCGGAGAATTCACTTCAAATGAATTCAAAGAGCTATGTAAAGAATCAGGGATTAAGAGGGAGTTGTCCACCCCCTATATTCCATAACAGAATGGGATTGTGGAACGGAAGAATAGAACCATCATGGAAGCTGCAAGAGCAATGCTTCATGATCAAGATCTTCCCATGCATCTTTGGGATTAAGCTGCTAGAACAACGGTGTATGTACAGAACCGTACTCCACATAGAGTACTCGAGAACAAGACTCCTGAAGAAGTATTCTCCGGCAAGAAACCAGAAGTCAGCCATCTTAGAATATTCAACTGTCCTGTGTACATACACATTTCGAAAGAGAAGAGAACAAAATTAGATCCTTCAAGAAAGAAGGGCATATTTGTGGGATACTCTGAAAGCTCGAAGGATTACATAATCTATTTTCCAGGATACAAGAAGATTGACATCAGTAGGGATGTGACATTTGATGAAGACATAGCTTACAACAAATCCAGAAAGAGACTTGCTGAAGAACCTGAAGAAGCAAAAGCAGAAGTACCTAGAATTCATTGATAAAGAACCTTCCAGTTATGAAGAACCGGGTATGTAGCTTTACTATGTGATTTCATTGATAAAGAACCTTCCAGTTATGAAGAAGTGGCAGAACAGAAAGAATGGAAGGATGCTATGATCGAAGAATATCAATCAATCATGAAGAATGATGTTTGGGATGTTGTCCTAAGACCAGAAGGGAATTCAGTTGTAACTTCCAAATGGATCTACAAGATCAAGCATGCTACAGACGGTAGCATTGAAAAGTATAAGGCAAGATTTGTAGCTCAGGGTTTCTCTCAGAAAGAGGGAATAGACTATGAAGAAACCTTTGTACTTGTAGCCAGATACACTTCCATTAGGTCAGTACTTTCCCTGGCTGTAGTGATGAAATGGAAGATACACCAGATGGATGTCAAGACTACTTTCTTGAATGGTGTAGTAGAAGAGGAAGTGTATGTAGAACATCCACTCGGTTTTGAGACACATGACAGAGAGTCTCATGTGTTAAACCAAAAATCCCCCACATAGCTCTCAATGGCCTACGCCACCCAAGGACACCACCTCACAACACTCATTTCACTCCATAAGACCTTCCATGACCTTCCATTTGACCCCCACACCTCCAAAAGAGCCCAAGGATGAAGAAAAGGGCTAAAAGCCCCAAAAAAGAGCCCAAAATAGACCCCCAGGAGCTAAAGCCCTCAAAAAGGGGATAAAACCTTGAAAGGGGCTAAATTTAGGGTTGAAGGTGCTAAAGGCCCAAAAAAGTGGCTAAAGCCTTGACCAAGGGCTTAAAACCCTAAAATCCCTTGAAAAAACTATAAAAGGAGGGTGGGGGGTCACTCTCAAAACATTCCTACCTTGCATACTGTTACGATGCCCAAGTGGATTCCTTAAGACCATTTTCCTCTCAAGCCACCCACACTCCCTCTCATCCATCTTCCCTTTGAGCCATAGCTCCCCATTGCCAAGAGAGAGGTGCTTCTCCAAGCTAGGGCATGGTGGCCCATTTCCACCAAGAGGTATAATTTTTGTTTTATTTTGTTTATTTGAGTTTTCCTAACATCTAGTTGCTTGCAGGTTTATCGCCTAACATGTTCTTGCAGATCTCCATTGTTGTATGCAGGTTCTCGGAGGTCTTTAACCCATAATCTTGTGTGCAGAGGGGTTCCATCTTTGCTTTTATTTCTGTCTAGTTTCATTCCCTCTTTTCTTTTCTATATTTCCACATAGGAACCTACCCTTCCATCCTATAGATAGAAGGGAGCCATTCCTACCTTGTAGAAAGGAGAAATCCTTGCTACAGAACTGGCGACTCCGCTGGGTCGATCCCATAGGATCCTTGGGCCAAACTTTTTATTCTCAAGTTTTTAAAACTTTTGCCCTAGTTTTTCAGAAATTTCATGTTAAATCCATGTTAGATTCTTGTTTATTTAAATTTCTAGTTATTTCTGAGCCTCCTCAAGGCCAATCCAAGCCCATTTGGCCACAGTACCAGTTACTGTTGGTCATTCATGGTTTGCAAATCACTCAACTATGCAAAACGACCAAACCGAATTTCTGAAAATTCACCTGTGTTTGGGCTCGTTTTCTGCCCAAAAATTTGATCTATTTGCGAATATTCTTGTGATTAAGGGTAAAAGGGTCCATTTCCGAAGTGTGTTTTCAACCGTTTGAGGTAATTCCTCACGGTTTGATCAGAATCCAATTCGAAAAAACGGGACTTTTAAAGGTGCGCGACCCATTTTTGGGCTTTTTAATTACAGTTTCTATTTTTATTTTCTGGATTTTATTTCATGAACAATGTGTAAATGTTAATTAAATCATTATGGCTTAATAAAATGAACCTAGTCTAACTAAAATCAACTTAAAATAAACGATCTTGCTACCCCCTTCCTCCTCTACCTAGTCATCACCCTCCGGGGTATTCTGGGATACAACGAAGGAACAGCTCATATAGATCTAGGCACTCCATGGAATTTTTCCAAAACCACTAAAAGCAGCTGACCTAGAAGGTACGAGGGGTAGAGAAGGGGGGCTTCTCACAGCGCTAAGCGTCCTCCCTACTTGACCAACCTAGCACTTGGGAGGTGACCTGAGGATCTACGGATGGGCTTAGTCCCATTGTGTTGAGAGCCCAACACCTTCTCTTGGTTGAAGAAGAATACCACTGAGAGGTAGACACTTAGTTAGGCCAACAATTCAAGTTTAATCACCATATTTTCTTACAAGTTTCTATTTACATTTTTGCAAACCAAATACCAAAACAAGCAAGCAAACCAACACACCATACCACATAATTAACCCAACTCAGTTCATGACGTCGAGTGAGCCTTAAAAATTACCAAATTTACACTAAATTCAACCAAATCTATAGTCTTTGAGGACATAAGTCCCTAATTGCTACAACTATGGGAAGTACTTGGGCTTTGCCCAGAAACTCATTGTGAGGAGTACCACATGAACCCCAAAGTAGCTGGCCACTAAGAGGAATTGCCAAGCGAAACAGGAAATGACCCCTTCCGATTGTGTAGAGTTACCCATGAGGAACAAGCCAAGCGTTGTCTTCTAGTAGTATTGGTGGCTGAGAGACCATTTTTAGCCAGTAGGAAGCCATTGAAACCAGGGTCCAAATTTCATACCCACCAGTTTCATACACACAAGCCAACAAAATTGATCCTCCACGATCTTCCTCACGCCTAAGAGGAAAACCACCACCATTTGGAACACTCAGTCGGTACCATCGTAGCCGTTCTCAGTGATCTCCCACACCAATAAAGGGCCATACAGCCTCTGATTCTAATTCAGACCCATATCAGTCTGAACCAAACCTCCACACTGCACCATCTAGCCCCATGGCTACTACAAACCCAGATCCATTTTCTGGTCTAACCTTAGCAAGTGGACCCATGTCCACATCACAACTAGTCACCCACAATGTGGCAAGCGGCCCAAGCACAGTCATGCAGACTGTCATTAGCCAATTTTCACCACCCATAGTGACCAGCCAAGCTGGTCCAGTGGCCACACATGGGGGTAGTGGCCCCTCCACACACATTGTCCCACCTGCCACGTAGGGGGGCAGTGCACCAACCACCCACATTGCCCCTAATACCATACAGGGGGGCAATGCCCCCACCACCCACACCTTCCCACCCACAACACTTGGGGGAATTGTCCCATCCACCATGATGCCACCACAAGCACCCCCAGCTGTGCAGATGCATTATGCACCTGCAAACCCCACCCCCATTGCAGCCCCATCCCACATCAATTTGGGGTCAAATCTGCCATTCATGGCTCATTTGAACTTGCCTAACTTGGTAAGATTGATGAATGACCCCATCCGTCACCAAGATTTTTGGCCACCCATGCCAACTAAGCTGCCCTCAGACATCCCAAAGTTTGAAGGCAAAGTCGGGGAATGTCCCCAAAATCATATAATGACATTCCATCTATGGTGCTCGTCCAATAGCATCGTAGAAGACTCCATCAGACTAATGCTGTTCCAACACACCCTTACAAGTGCCACAGCCAAATGGTACATTGAGCTACCACAAGCCAAGTACCCCAACTTCAACTCCCTAGCCTTCATGTTCCTGTAGTATTTATAGCTCCCGGTTAGATATGACGAGCGGGGGGAGACCCTGCTATCCTGCCATCAAAACACTGCCACTCACATCACTGATCATATCCATGAGTGGTGGCAGAGCCACAGCTTGTTCAATATCCAACTTGATGATAGGATCTTCTTAGATTAGTTCCTCAAGACTTTGCTCTCGCCCATCGCAAAGGACGTCGCATCTCAACGTCCTCAATCTGAAGAAGAGGCCATATTAAAGGCCCAACAATTTGACCTCATCTACGCCCAGTCGGGATACTTGTATACCATCATCTCAAATGCTCCTTGTCCAAGTACCTCTTACCGTGACGCACCAGGGGCATCCCACGTAGCAGATGGCATTATAGGGTCAGTCTCTCAACAACCACCACCTCGACTGACACCACCTGCCATTGCACCACAACCAAGCAACACTGCTAATGTTGCTTACCAAAACCAAGCTTCGGACTATGCTAGAATGATGTCTCAGTCTGGAGTGACAACTTCCTATGCACAACTTGTGCCACCGCAACAGGCTCAAGCTATGGCTTGGCTAGCACAACAATATGTGGGGAAAATTCCCACATTCATGGCACTGAAACCCCCACAAATATACTATGCACCACCAGTGCAACAAGTTCAAGCCCTCGGCCCCGCTCCACCCGCCCCACCCGCTCCATTGGGACAAGTGTTTGCATAGCAAAACCATCCCAACCAGCCTACCCCTAACAATCAACAAGGGTAAGCTATAAATAACCAGCCCCGCAACCAGGGCAACAACCAACCACCACTTCTACATTTCGATCAAAAATCCGACAGAAAAGTCCGATGGCGCATGGATTTCTTTTTTTAAACCTACCAAAAATCACAAAGATAATTTTTTTTTTGAAAATGTAGCTATAAGCGTCGCTTAAGCGACGTGTAGTCTCATAAGCGTCACTTAAGCGACGGCTAAGTTCGTAAGCGTCGCTTAAGCGACGACGCCTTTTGAACATGGTGATAACTTTATTTTTTAGTAAAGGTTCCTAAAATGTGTTCATTCACTATCTTGGGTTTCTTTGGTTCATAACCACTTCCTTTGTCACTATAATTGCTATGAGTGTTTCTTAAATTTCCCTATATTTTGAAAGAGCCATGCCTTTTACTTTAGTGTTTTCAACTTCCTTTTTTTCTTTCCAAAAATTGGTATCTTAACCCCAAATTCAATCCCAACACAGCGAGGAACTTATAGTTTTTATCTCCAGAATGGAAAGAGGGATAGTAAACTTATTTTTACATTCTTCCATGTTTTTTGCAAATTTCCTTCTAGGGTCACATCCTCTCATCGTTTA
>LPNX010580474.1:251644-290770 GCA_001517045.1 Pseudotsuga menziesii | reverse complement strand
CAGGGTATAGATTGTTGCAGAGGCACGGTGCAGCCGTAAGAGGGGGTTTTCAACCAGAAAGCCCTAATCAGCTATTGGGCCTTCAGATCTCAGTTTCCTTCCAAAACTCGAACATCATTCTCACCAGCAGCTTCATACTCCGGTACCCAGTGACTATCAGCTCCATCTGAGCTCATCCGGAGGAGTTATCAGCATTTCCAGACCACCAGGGGCGTGAGCAGCTGCCTCATAGAACCTAGACGCTATCACCCTTAGAGGTGTCAGAACTTCAGCATACTCCAGCCAATCTCTCCGGCACAGCGAGGCTATCATCCCTGCAAATCGGCGAATCCATCGGACACCTCCTTCCTTGAGGGCGTCACCTTTTTCTCTGATTGGGCGTCTTATTGCTGGAGCATTCACCGGAGGCAGGAGAGATCAGTTCCTCTCCGATCCAGATCTCAATACTTGCAGGCTTTATCTGCAGCAGTTCAGCCAGTTATCAGTGGTAAGTGTGCATTCTATCTCACAAACCCTAACCCTAATTTTTCCTATAAAATAGGGATTTTTGCCTGGCAGTTTGTAAGCCCAGTTGTATCCGCATAATTGTTTAGAAATAGAAAATATCGGGATTTGGGATATTACAGCTCATGTACTACTTGTATTGGAAAATGTTATTATGCGCCCATGGAAAATGAAAAATGCTAAACTGTGTTTCTTAACATATGTGAAAAAGGGCAAGAGCAATGAAATGCTAAAATACCCCTTGAAGGGTATAAGAAAAGGTCCCAAAAGCAATGGTTAAATATATGTTATATCCAAATATTGCTGACCTTATAAATTTGAATATGTCCTGGATGAAAGCTCCAGTTAGCTGTGCTTTTAAGCACTGGTGAAGTCCCCAAAAGGACATATAGGCCAAAAAGGCCATGGAAATAAAATCGATGGTCCTAATGAAACGGATCAAACTTGATGTAGACATGATGCCTAAGTTGAATAAGCACTCTCTAAACAACTCAACCATTTGTGAGGCACTGCCATTCCCTGTGTTGTTGTTTGTCCGGCATTGATTATAGTGAGTATTTCCCTGCCATATCCGAAGTGTCATGATGTTAAGTAGGAAGTCATCCTTTTCCCTAGCCTTATCAGTTTCAGCCTTCACCCTTCACTAGCAAATTGACTACAACTATGAAGTGAGTATAGTCCTGAAAATCTAGTCTGAGTAATAATAAATAAAGCCCTGTATATGTATTTGGTTAATGTACCGCCAATAAAATGACTGCTACTTGTTGTGATTGTTGCTTAAATGATCTGTAGAGCATGTCTTAGCCTTATAACACTTGCAGCAGATGGATGATAGTCTAAGATATATTATTGGTATCTGGTCATTTACAGATGGTTATATTGTCTATTGGATATGGTTGATGATCGGGTAGAGACCTGAGAGGGGTATGAGTATACACCCTAGATGGATTTGGACTCTCCGAGTCTAATGAGATAGTTTGTTTTCAGTTTCGGGTGCTTGCAGAGATGGTTAGGCTCATTCTACTCACTTGATGCAGTTTTGCTTCACAGGATGATGTGTCTGAGCAGGGAGACGTTTGTATTGGATCTCCTAGGGCGTTGCATGTGGCATTGGGGGTGCAGCCACTTGATTGTACCATAGTATCCCCATCCCAGAGAGCTTGGTGGGCTTAGTTTGACAATGCAGGCACCCTAGGAGGTTGTTTTGGCAGGTTCACATTTCTCGAGGAAAATTAAATGGCTATTGAAGAAATCGATTTGGGCTACTAAGGCAAGGAAATGACATGGGATGAGTCATGATGATGAGAGTGATGTCCTCCGCACCTTCTCCAATAGTTGCAGCACCTAATTGGGCCGACACCTACTTTTTGGGCATTTTTATATTATTTTTTGGAGCTTTTGGGAGGCTCACGATTTCCTCAACGAGGCACAAAGTCAAAAAATTAAAATATTATATTATTTTATTGTGCCATGGGGCACCCAGAGGGAGTTAGTTACCACTCCATGGACCCACCATGTGCTTCGTTTATTTCTTGTTGAGTGGGGTACCCTCTTTATGGGTGATCTAGTCCACTTTGGTACTTTATGGTTATATTGATCCATGTATTGTATGTTGAGCTCATCTCATCTCAACCATTGATTAGAACATTTTATCCTTTAATCTTAGCCACTCATTTTGAAAGTGGTTAGGATTTTGGTTTTCTCATTTTTATTTAAAGGAAAGAGCTTCTCATTTGTAAGGGGTCTTTGGCTCTTGGATCTGATTAATAGAAAGACTTTTTTGTGGATATTTTCTGGATCTGCTTTGCATCTTATGTTCTTCGGTGGTGATTGGAAAATCTTTTGCTTCCTAGCATTCAGAATATTTTGTGAGATCTATACCATTTTTCAGGATCTTTGTCTTGTCTACAGGAGGGTGTTTTTAGCTGGAGCGTTTTTGCAGGGGGACCTCAACTCGCTTGAATTGTTTTCGTCTTGTATCAAGGGGATTTCATTAGCTTCATTGTGATCTATGATTACATCTTGCTACTTTTCTGTAGATCTAGCCTTTTCTTTCATGGTACAACAAATCTGATATTGTTGAAGTTTGCTTGTGCAGGATAGGGGGGCGCATTGGTCACTTGGAGCACAACGTTGGTCCTAGAACTCACTCATATCTTCCAGAATTGATCGGGATGGCGGGGATCATCATCATCAAGGCATCTACAAGCATTTCCAGGTAAGATCTAATAGGTAAGTCTCTTCTCTTTCAGATCTCAATCCATTGTACCTACTTTTCTTCAATTTTTTTGAAAATCTCCTAAATGATAAAAACCCAAAAGAATGCTTAATCAGGGAACCGCTTGATCTTTGAACAAACCATTTCTGGGTTTTGTAGATCAGGCATCCCCCTCACTGAATCATCTTCAACGTTGTCCAAATTATGACTGGTTTGCCCTAGATTCGACTTTCTGACTGCTCAAACCCCAGCACCCCCACTAAAATTTTGACTTTTTCCAGAGTTGACTTTTTCCAAAAAATAATCACATGGATCAGATCTCCCTCATTCCATAACACCCCCAACGTTGAGCTAGTTCCTGCCAAGTAGCCCTAGATCTGAAAAACTAACTTTCAGCATCCTAGCTTCCCTCATCAGATTTTGACTTTTCCAGATCTGATTTTTCTTGAAGTTTTCTGACTTGGGTTTGTAGATCGGGCCATCCTGATCTCGTCTCCACTCCAATGCTGAGATGATAGTCTCCTGGTTGCCCTAGATCTACAGATCTACCTCTCCAAACCCTAGCGTTAGCCCTCCTTCTATTGGTTTCCCTGTAACCTGAATCTTCCAGGCCAAATACTTTTTTGGGTCCATAGATCAGGGCATATCCTGGGTGGGTTCACTTAAACGTTGTGCTGATACTGACTCCATTACCCAAGGCTGAACAAGCACTGATCTCCAAGCATAGCGCTAGCCCCATTTTGACCTCTTTCCCCCGAGAGTTGACCATTCCTTGATAACTCAGTTAACCTGACGTTTTCATATCTCTCACTGAGTCTATCTCTTTGGTACTAGACAGTCCCAACTTTGTCCTTACTCACCCTGTCTCAGTTACGTTTCCCAAGACAACAGTTATCTTCATCAGTTGCTATTACCTCAACCCTAGATCTAGTATTACCCCTATAGGTCATTTTGGATCAACCCTCATATGACTAAAACCCTCATCCAAAGCCTAAGTCCACTTAGTATCATTATCCATAGATCTAGGGTTTCCAATTACCTTACACCTTACGTACCTCAAGCCATACTTGATCTGATCTGGTGTCTAGGTTTGATCTCTCCTGTCAGGAGCTCTCCCCCTTTGTTGTCTTGGACTTAGATAACATAAAGTGAAGACTTCCTTAATTGGCGTGACAACCATCCATTTGGGAGTCTAGGCAATCTTGGTTCCACCTCTTTAGTTGCTTGCCCCTCTACCATCCATCCTAGATCCACCTCACACAGGCAACTGCAAGGTTGGTGATAACACACCCACAAGAAGTAAATTCCCAAGCACCAAGGTGTCATTATTGTGTAACTCAAGAAGGCCACCCACTGTCACATCAGTAGCTCTTCCTCTCACTTTTGGTTGGCTCTTCTCCAACACAAATGGGGTAGCCTTTAGTAAGATTGCTAAGGCTATGGAGTGGGAGCTCAAAGTGAAGTTTGAGAGTAAGCCTTAACAAAACATGTGATTGTAGTATATGTAAATGGAAATGGAAATGGGAAAAGAGCAAATGGAAAGAAAGGAAAGGAATAAGGCAACAAGGAGATGGGATGATGTGAGACTTATGCCTATCAACCTATTGGGCTAATGGAGTCTTGAAACATTGAATACACGAACTAGTGTGTGATCATCAAATTCTTTCTGGAGGTTCAGGTAATATGGTAGAAAAGGCTAGTGTTGCCACATTCAACCATCTAATGGTGAAAGAAGTATTTGATACATTCATCATGAAGGTGTGTGTTAGAGGTAAAAAGGATCTAGTTTGATACATTTTTGCCCCCAAGTGTTTTTCTGTAAGTATGTTATAGAATAAAGTCTTGGAGGGCTAGGTGTGGCACTCATCAATACAAATGTGAAGGTATTGTTTTATGGTTGAAATGTACTTCCAAATCTACAACTTAGTTGAGGGAAAAATGGAAAACAAGCGCAGAAATTAAACATCAAATAAACAAGAGGGAGAACTTCCTCACATTGCTAGTTCCTTGGAAATATTGACTTCATTATCAAGCCTTCACATAAGTATGATAACAAGATGAATCTACAACATATAAACAAGGATTAAAGAGCATAACAAGAACATACAATGAATAGGAACATACAATGAAGTGCTCTATAACCAAGTCCTTGAAATAGTAATGTCATCCACAATATCCATGAGCAAGTGTGCAACCATTCACATGTGTGAATCCCAAGGTGAGGCGCTCTAACCAACTCCATAGATAAGTGTGCAGGGTGCCAGGTGGCGCACTCAAGAAACACTTGGTCAAAGGTATTTGCTGTCGCCCGAAACTGGCATGTGGGTGCTGAAAGCCCAAACCGCGGGCACGCCGGCCCGGTGACAACTCTCGAGAGAGAGGCCAATGTCACCAGACCCCTCTCTCCTTGCTTCAGGCTGCCTCTTCTCCAGCTCTAGGGGGGTTTCCCTAAGTTCGGATCGCTAAGGCAGATGCGGCTGAGGGCAAGGTGATCTGAAGAGGCTACCTTAGAGAAACACGGGTAGTGAAAAAGGAAAATGAGTCGAGTTGATGGGAAGGAAGGGAAGGGAGGATCAGTCCTCGAGGGATGGCCAATGCCAGTACCAGAAGGGTAAATGGAGTCAAAAGGGGACTCAGAAAGGCTTTGCGTTTCGCAGAAGGGAGACTAAGCTGGTTCGTTCCATAATCAGAGGCCAGGAGAATGGAAGTATAACTGACTACTTTTCATTACTCCCAGACCTCTAAGAACATAACGACGACAAACAACTTGGTAGCTACAAATGCTTGCCCAATGTGCTAGATTATAGCCCTCTATGCTGGCTTGGTCTATAACTTATGAAAAACGCAGAACTACGATAAAGATGCCCAAAATATCCGAAAACTCAACATGATTTTTTCTATTAGGCTCTAGGGAAAAATCCTCCCAGCTGAAAAATTCCCATCTTTACAATGAAAGAGGTTATCCTCTTCATAGGCCATACGAAAGGCTCTAAAACTAAAAATAACAAAAGAAAAATGAGATCCACTTTTTTCTCTTCTCTGATACACTGCCAAACTTTGCTTTATTAAAACTTTTAAAGTAACTCCTACTTTAACTAAAAGTGAAAACTCCACTTAGTTAAAACATATCCAATGCTTCACACGATTTTAAACACTGAATTAAAACTCAGGCTTGGATGCCATCATTTACCAAAAAGTCTGTCGTCTTCTAAGCCTGTGATGAATGACACAATGAACTAATCTCAACGTCTTCCTGGAAGCCACTTGTGACTGGACTTTGACTAGTCGTTCCATGCACAATCTGCACTCCCGAGTACCCACCATCGACTGCCAAGTAATGCCTGATATGTATTTGACTCGGCTGCTAATATGAAGAATGAACCTGGAACAAAACTCGGCGTCTAGCAAACAACCGTTGTCAAAGGAAAACGGGGTTCCATCACATCTACTCCAAAAAACTCCGTGATTCAGTGCCATCTCCAGACCATCGACATAGTAATTGCTTGTTGAATGAAATGCTGAGGCTGACACCATGACTAGCGTAGATGCTCCACGATCCTCGGCGTCCGAAACTGAAAAACACGTGAAGAGGTGTGACCTCGATCTGCTAGTGAGTTGGTATGTGAATGAACAGGCGCGAGGGAGTTTTGAACTGCCG
This sequence comes from Pseudotsuga menziesii, assembly GCA_001517045.1. Lineage (NCBI taxonomy): Eukaryota > Viridiplantae > Streptophyta > Pinopsida > Pinales > Pinaceae > Pseudotsuga > Pseudotsuga menziesii. Next base: position 284,390 of record LPNX010580474.1, on the reverse strand, counting down.
AAATGCTAGCCAAACTCCATGTGGTCAACGCTGCTGAAGGAAATCGACTAAAAGCTTGAGTTGGAAGATTGACTTGGCACCTCAGATCGGTGTTCAATGAAGACATGGGTAACATGCACATGATTTCAACACTCGAAATCAACCCCAGCGCTGTTGGATATGAATCTTACACAAAGTGCAATAGATTAACGGGAACAATGTCTCCACTTAAATGAACGCGTGGATGAAAAACTCCTCATTGAAACCCAAAATGAGTGGTACGCCAATGATGGGTCTGTGCTCCTGCGATTTGTCAACCTGACAAACTCTAAACACCAGCGTTGGATTTAACTTTGGCGTGATAAAGGATCAGATATATGGCAGTTCTCTTGTGAAGCTTGTTTAGATTCATCCCAATCTGTTGGGTTCTGAATTACATGTGCAGGTGGCTATTCTTTATCACATAATGAAAAACTTCGGTTTTCTGCACGACCATGCCCATTAACATGTCCCAAGTTACCCTTCTTTACTTGTCTATGACGCTTAGTTTTACCAGTAGCAATGCAACGAAAGTCATGCACTCCAATATCGCCCTGGAGAAATAGGTCCACTTCCTATATCATGATCAAACATAGCAAGAGAACGAGCACCACATTCACGGCATACACTTGAAGCACGAGAAATGGTTGGGGGAGCCAGAGTGTCCCATACCACCCTATTGACACCATTTGAACTGAAACCTGTCGCAGCCAGTATAGATCCACTGGCACCAACAAAGGCTACATCTGCTACATGTTGACGAAAACAAAAGAGAAGATTTTGTGGGTCGAATGCTGCTTCTCCCTCCCACTTCAAGTTTCCAAGCACAAACTGTGCCATCCAATGCAGCAATGGCAAATCTATGTCCAAAGCGTTCAAATTGCACAGCTGATACCGATGCAAGTGCATAAGGGGGAGGAATATTTGCAGCTGGTAGAACACCATAAGTTGCAGTTGCTATCACTTTACCAAACTCCCAAAGATAAACATGTGTGTTACTCAAGAAATAGAGGCCTCAATGGATGACTGGTCGATGCTCTCGTGCTTACATTTTCCACTGTAGCAGGAGGAACAACAAACCCCTCAAAGTCCTCCTATTCACTTCAGCCCAAGCTCATTGCTCCAATGCCAGCATAACCAGGAATACCCAAAGATACTCCTCTACTTAAGTCCCTCCCTGATTTTGGCAATGTGCCTAATCCAACTGTAGCTCACACCAAACCAAGGTGTGAACCTTCTCTGCTTCCAAGACCCACCACTGGTGATACAAATGTAGGCACAAGAGTAGATTATGTTCCTTGTTAACCCAATCTCACACAAAGCTGCAAGAAGATATCCAAATGATATTCTCAGTTGAAGATCCACAACACGAAAAATTCACCCTTGAGGTGGCATTCCGAACAAACCCATGCTTATAGGACTGATAGTTATTCCATTGCTTTTGCAGAAAGATTTAATGAGTTTAATTATCTAGCAAAGAGATTGCCTGATAGCACAGATCTCAACTTTCGGTCCACCTTTCATCTCTATAAACCCATATTCTTATTTAACATCTGGCATGTTAGCTGAATCATTACATAGTCCTGCTCTTTCAAAGATCTCAATAGGCCTACCAAGTTCCTCTTCCATCACTCTGACAGTAGACATCTTTGCCACTCATCAACATTATTCATACTGCTGTTGTGAACAGTGTCTTAACCACTTAAAAGTTAAAATGCAGATGCATTTGGAGGGGTAACAGTATTCAACAACTAAAAATAGAAAATTATCCCATGTGTAACCTTCATCCTCAACAAACTCCTCAAAAGGGGTTGAATTAGTGTTTTGACCATATAAAATCCCCACCAAATAATAAAATATTGGGCTCCAAGTGGCATGCCCTCAATAAATGTGCAACCAACTTTTTAAAATAGCATGTGTGGACCCAAGGTAACCTCCATCATGTGAAAACACCTAGGGTTTTGACCATGTGTCAAAGATAGCAATGGCGCCCTAATAACAAACTCCTCAACGCATTCTCGATGCATAACAACCCTCTAACAATGTGCAAGGTAAGAATCAACAATAATACAATAGTTAATGCTCAACTAACTCCATAAGCGCAACCTAGAGAAGTTTTCCAACCTCCTACAAAGGACAAAATATTCTCAACCGTGCCATAAATCCATGTGTAGCCCAACAAACTCAACAACCAAGCAAAATAATATTAAAATAATGGTGATCTACCTCAATATCTATGCCAAAGAATGGTTGTGCTCCATCAAGTGTTGTACAATGTGAATAAAGTGATATCTCCTAGCATATGCCCCCCTCTATGATACCAACATAATAACAAATATAAGCTCAACCTAGGCTAGAACCTAGGGCGCACCATTAAAGAGACCTATAGTACCCACCCTCTCCATCTCAAACTTAGGAAATAATACACCAACAAGGGTACTAAGTTCTAACATCATCAATTACAAATCCCCCATAGGTGATGTCTAGCAACGTTACATTGTTAAGTTATAACACCTAAGGAAATCCCACCAAGACAACGTAATACCACACCACATCAACACCATAGGAAAAGGAGGCATAAGAAAGGTGTTATATCCATCATATCCCCACCAGTGTTTTTAAAACCGTACAATCCTAAACCAAAACTAGCCAGTTTGACCGGCCAACCGAAGTGGAAACCTAAACCAGCAGAAAACCTAGGTCGGGCATCGGTTCAATAACAAACCAACCGGCCCGAAGCCTGATCCAACCGGTTCGGTAACGAACCGATCCAAACCAACCGAGTTCGTCAATAACCAATCAAGTCAACGTTCACTCATCCTCCGCGGGCCCGGACAGGTGGATGACAATGTTTTTATTAAAAGATAGTTAAAAAACTAAAATCTAATCGTAAATCATTGCTAAAGGTTGTCGCTTGCAGAGTCGAGAAGACTGAAAGTTGGAGTTGATTGTTGGAGACTTGGAGCATCAGCTGACTGCGATTTAAGCTTCAACATGTGTCTTTAAATTGTGACTGTAGCCTATGGGATGTGACTGTGAGACTGAAGTCTGAGACATGAGTGTGGGCGTGTGGCAACGTGGCTTGTAATTGTCGTTGTCCGTTGTAGCTTGTGGACTATGGGTGGGAGTGTGGCTTGTGCCTTGTGGATTGAACTGTAGGTTGTAGACTTTATGATATACATATATATATATACAAGAGTAGACTTTGCATATTATGTGTCTAATTGTTTGAAATCATAGCTTGGAATGTTAAATATTTTTTTTATTAAAATTGTAACTTTTTTTTGTATTCTTTAATTGTCCGGATTATTGAAATCAAACCGCTCTAGTTCATTATCGGTTCCAGTTCTGGTCTGAGTTGACCCTTGACCGGTTTGACTCCCAGTTCTAGTTTTTAAAACATTAATCCCCACTACATATTCAACCAAAGAGGACCATGCAAAAAACCCCTCCTACTAACACCATGATACAATTACAGACGCTAGGCATCTATATGTTAAGACAATTAAGCAAATTCATGAGAGTAGCACCAAACCACAAGATGACCATCTATCATGATCATCCACCCTAGAGCCACCAAATACTCCATCGTGTCCCTAAGTCCATCAAGATGCTCTAAAGGTACTAGCTATAACCCAATGCGAAACCTCATACATTATCAAGTGTAATAAACTCCTCGCACAATAGCCATAGATATGTATGATCCCTTGATCACTCTTTATCAGAATGTAAATAAAGAACAAGCTTTCTTCAACATGTATTAAGTGACATAAACACAGTGGCTAAATCCCAAATGAAGTTTCTAAGTTAAGGGATCAATGCATTGCTATTAGAATGAAGGTCAAGAATGAGACATTAGTGTGGATACCATTAAATGGGTTCTCTTCATCTTGGGAACCTTTTGTTTGGTGCATTTCTGCTCATGAGAAACTACCCATCTTTAAGCAACTTTGAGATGATCTATACCAAGAGGAGACAATGATAAAGACAATTTGAGCCAGAGTGGAGGAGATCCAAAACCTAGCCCTCATCGAGAAGATGAGGAGAGGAGAGGTAAGTAAGGAGGACATGAAAGAGATTAGAACAGATAGAAGGAAGAATCAAGGTCTTTTGACCACGAAGGATAAAGACTTGACCTGCGTAAAGTATTTCAACTGCCACAAAATAGATTACTATTGTTATTTTTTACAAGATTATAGTAGTATAACTTAATTGCAAATAAACAATAGGATCTCTAGAAGAAAGACAAAGCACAGAAACAAAAAACACAAGAATTTATCCTGGGAAACCCAATTGAGAAAAACCCAGCAAATCTTCGTATAGAGATGATAGCCTCTACGAATAGAGAGAAGAAGAAAAAGAGAGAGAAATCTCTCTAAGATACAACCCTAGAAAAAAAACTCCTCCTCGCTGCAGTAGCGCACCTCCTTATGCTGGAGCATACTTGAGTGAGTGAATCATAAATGAGGGGGGCGCCTCCTATTTATATTGATTTTCCAAGTGACTTTTTACTGGGGTTGACTTGACAGTCTTATTGGGGCCAAGTTGTCTTGGCAAAATACAAAAATAATATTTATTTTTAATCTTTTCTCTACTTAGTCTTCCCCGAGGTTTACATTGATTCTTTCTAGGGTTTACATGAGTAATTACATCAGTATAATCTCCCGTAGGAGGTACAAGGAAATACAATACAAGTACAATAAGAATAACTTCTGAAGATTCACAATTTCCAACACTCCCTCTCAACAAGAAAGGTATTCTTCAGATATGGTCATCATCAGCATCATGAACATCTGGGTCTCTTCTGTACATCTCATCTCTCTCGATCATCTCTATACATATTGAAGGTTGTCAACACTGTATCTGGTCCACTCTGCTCATCGATAGATCCATCAGTTCTGCAACTCTACACAGTCCATTGGAGAGTACAATAATCAACATCTCATCTACTACAAGTCTGTCTCTAACCAAGAACCAGGACATGCTTCACACGACCATCTACTACATGCTCATCTCAAGTGCTGATGGGATTTCTCCCACACCAAGCTAAGAACCAGGGCAACTAGCGGTCAACAGTGTACACGACCACCTCCTACCTGTGCGTCTCTAATGTCGATGGGATTTCTCCCACACCGAGCTGAGAACCAAAACAAGTAGTGGTCACCAGTGCACACGACCGTCTACTTCCTACCCATCACAATATGCCGATGGGATTTCTCCCATACCAAGCCGAGAACCAAGACGCGCATAGGCCACTATTGTACACGACCATCTACTACCTGTTCGTCTCACAATGCCGATGAGATTTCTTCCATACCAAGATGAGAACCAAAACGAGTAGGGGTCACCAGTGTACACGACCATCTGCTACCTCCCCATTTCACAATGTTGATGGCATTTCTCCCATACCAAGCTGAGATCTAGAATGAGTAGAGGCACCAGTGTGAAAGCAATGTATATGTCTATCTCAACATTCCCTCTCCACGAGGGATGAATTTTCTACTCCAAGTCTTCTACAAAAGTAATCAAACTTTGTCCTTAGAAGAGGCTTGGTAAGAGTGTCTGTAGTTTGGTCATCTATCGGAACATATTGTAACTAGACCGCACCTTTCTGCACCATATCACGAATGTAGTAATATCAAATATCTATATGCTTTGTCTTATCGTGAAATACGGGATTCATTGACATCTGTATACAACTTTGATTATCACAGTGAATCACAGTTGTCCTAGAATCTAACCAAACAATCCTACAAGGAGTTTTCGAAGCCATACTGCTTCGCAGACTACTGTACTGTCAGCCATATACTCTGCCTCTACAGTGCTTAGTGCTACTGATGTCTGCTTCCTACTACACCAGGAAATTACTGCATACCCCAAACTGAAGCAACATCCAGAAGTACTCTTCATGACTGCAGCACATCCCTGCCAAATCTAAATCAAAAAATCCTTGCAATGTTAAATTGCATCCTGAAGCATATTTTAGTCCATATCCCATAGCGCCGCGTAAGTATCTAAGAACATGTTTTGCAGTAACCCAGTGACTCTGCCTTAGATCACTCATAAACTGGCTGAGAGTGTTTACAACAAAACATATATATGGTCTGGTGTTCGTTAAATACATCAGAGATCCAATCAACTGGTGATACATGGTGGGATCAATCAAATCAAAATCTGAAGCAGATTCCCTCAACTTCTTCAGATTTGCATCCATCGGAGTAGCCATGGACTTGTAGTCCAACATCCTGAATCTCTTCAAAGTATCAATGTTGTATTTTCTTCATCTCAGGAAAATTTCCTTCTGCCTATGCTATACTTCTAGTCCCAAGAAGTAATGCATTAATCCAAAGTCCTTCATTTCAAACTCAGAGGCAAGCTTCTTCTTACACCATTCAATAAGTATCTCATTACCTGTGAGAAACAAGTCATCCACATACAGAACCAAAATCAGTGTCCCATTGTTCTCAATCTTGTAGTAGAGATTGGGATCTGCATCACTCTTGGTGAATCCCAAGTTTACCAGGTATCTGTCTATTCGTCCATACCAAGCACGAGGTGCTTGCTTGAGTCCATATAAAGCCTTTTTCAATTTACATACGTGAGACTCTTTTCCATGGACAATAAACCCTTTCGGTTGTTCATGTAAACTTATTCCTTGATAATACCATTGAGGAAGGCGGTCTTTACATCCCTCTGATGCAGCTTTCATCCCATAGCTGAAGCAATAGCAATGATGGTAATGATGGAAGTCTATCGAGCCACAAGAGCACATGTTTCATCATAGACAATTCCCTCTGTCTGAGAGAATCCTCTGGCAACAAATTTGGCCTCGTGTTTTTCCACACTACCATTTGCTCCTTGTCTAAACTTGAAAAGCCATTTGGAAGTCATTACAGAATTCCCCTCAAGCCTCGATACAACCTCCCATACAACATTCTTCATGATGGACTAGAATTCCTCCGTCATGGCATCCTTCCAAACTTGGTGTTGGGATGTTTCTTCATACTTAGTAGGTTATGAGTCAATGATGTGACTCATCAATGCTACACAACTCGAGAACCTCTGAGGTCTTTTGCTTTCTCAATAAGTGCCATGGGGAGCATCGTGCCCCTCTGCATCCTGCCATGTTTGTTATGCCCATCTAGGCCTTTTTCGACTTAATGTCATATCTGCGGGAGCATCAATTGGCTCTACTAGATCAATGGGATCGATTGGTTCATTCTTTTCTTCAAACTCCCTCTTAACTTCTAGAGGGGGAGATGATCGCATCTCTTCGTCATCATCGATTTCCATATCAGATCCTCTTCCTTTCTGGATAGTCATCTCTTCTTCAAAGATCACATTCCTACTGACTTCGATCTGCTTCGATCCTAAGATGTATATTCTGTAAGCCTTTGAAGACTCATTTTATCTTTCGAATGTTCCCTTCTTGCATGAAGGTTCTACCTTCGTCCTTTTATCCTTGGGCACATGAATGTAGACTGGACAACCAAAGATACGAAGTAAGTATCCATCCTGGTGACGACCAGGTTCATTAATGGTCCTTCAACTATCTTGTTTGAATCAAGGCAGTTGTGTCATCAGTGTGGTCATCGTCATCATGCTTGATCTACTCAGGATCTTAACTTTGTTCTTCCTTGACTTAGGAAGACGTCATCAAGTTTCTATCATATGCAATAGACCAGGAGTCGTGCTTCTAGAGGCTTTCCACTTCTGATCCATCTGTATCAATGGGATCACTTGTCCTTGTAGATTATAGCATTCCCTACAAGTTAAATCCTGTCAGATGGTTACCAACATTGCATAATCAATGTATCAACAATAATTTATCCAAGAATGTAGGCATATTCTAGTTAATGCTTCGACAAAACACACATATGGCCATTATTTGGATGCTTACGATCTCCATTATAGCATACCATCAAGAGTGTGTACTGATCTAAGTATGTTATAAAGGAGGTGCCATCCTAGATGGGTTCATGGAATGTTTTACAGCATGACAGGCTATTTAAATATTCATGTAAATAGCAAATACTACATAAGCCTACTATTCATAAATAAAGGAACTATATCACATGCTCAACAACTTTTTGAATCTAGAAATGTAGATTTGTGTAAAACATATTCAAACCAACCAGATTTAATCTACTAGAGCATGTAAAATCAAATACTTATCTTTTATTGTTTTGTTGATGGGCTTCCATCATCAAAGTCCGTTGATCTTCACATGCTTGTTGGAAGATCATCATAGTTTGGATCTTCATATCATCTCTTCATTCTGGAGAGTATTAGAATAACTCCGAACGATCATCATTCCTTGACTTCTTGTGAGGAGTGTCTTCATCAACATCAACGGCTAAAGCTTCATGCTTCATCTTGTTTGCACTAAAACACTTATTTGCATAGTGACCATATTTCTTGCACTTATGGCATTGTATGTGTGATAAATCCTTCTTCTTCTCCCTCCGATCTAGAGAAGAACTTGGTCTCCTAGCTTGGTGCTTATGTTTGTGAAACTTTCTTCCTTTCTCTTTCCTTTCTTGGCATGAGTAATGAAGGCTTGATTCTCCTCATCTTGAGGACCATGGAGTCTTTGTCTTGCCGCAATCCTTGTCTCTTCCTAATTGCAGTGTTCCCATAACCTATCAAATTTGGGCAGCTTGGTTCGACCACTTATGGTTTGGATGAAGGACTCCCACGATGGTGGGAGACCATTTAGAGTGGTCATGACAAGCTCCTTATATTCAATGTTATCTCTGCTAGTCCTTAGCTTGTCCCGAAGTTTGGTGATCCTGATGAAATATGAGGCCATTGATTTGAACTTGATCATCTTCATGTTTGATAGTTGGTTCCTCAATGTGAGAGTCACATTGATACTACTGTGTTCAAATAACTTCTTCAGAGTCTTGAACATCTTCCTAGCTATCTTCTTTTCTGAGATTTGCGAAACCAAGTGATCTTTGACTGAGTCCATCATAATCCTTCTTACTTAAGTATCACTCTTCCTCCATTAGGACTTGTCTTCTTTCACTTCTGAATCTGAAACCTTCTCATTGACAAACTTCAAGAGATCATTTTCTTCCAGGATGAGAAGAACTCTAAGTTTCCAGGATATGAAGTTTATAGCCCCATCAAGATGTTCTTCAACCTTCATTCTAATCATCTTGTCTGCAGATCCGAACCAAAAACCCTAGCAGGAGTTAGGTCAAAATTGAACTTTTGAATTTAAAGAAACTAACCTCACGGATAGATGCGCCCTATCAATAAGAATTGAAAGAAGGTGAGGTCGATCCAAAACAGTGGCATGATCAACACAAATCTTGAAACCCTAATTTTTGTAGCAGCAGAATTAGGTCAAAAATGAAACTTTTCATAATTTGATTTTTCCTTCACCAAAAGATGTGCCTCCCCTAATGTTTCCACAACTCTTTTTTTGCTGAAGAGATGAGGGAAATCCTTGAAAGTTCAAACCCTAGCTTTCGGCAATGGCCTGTTCTAGAACTGCTCTGATACCATGTTATATTTTACAAGATTATAACAGCATAACTTAATTGCAAATAAACAATAAGATCTCTAGAAGAAATACCAAGCACAGAAACAAAGAACACAAGAATTTATCCTAGGAAACCCAAACAGGAAAAACCCAACAAACCTTCGTATAGAGATGATAGCTTCTGAGAATATAGAGAAGAAGAGAGAGAGAGAGAGAAGCCTCTCTAAGATACAACCCCAGAAAAAAAAACTCCTGGTTGTAGTAGCGCACCTCCTTATGCCGAAGCAAACTTGGGTGAGTGAATAATAAATGAGGAACGCCTCCTATTTATACTGATTTTCCAAGTAACTTTTTTTTGGGATCGAATTAACAGTCCCATTGGGGCCGACTTGTCTTGGGGAATTACAAAAATAATATTTATTTTTATTCTTTTCTTTACTTAGTCTTCCTCGGAGTTTACGTTGATTCTTTCTAGAGTTTACATGAGGAATTACACTAGTATAATCTCCACTAGGAGGTGCAAGGAAATACAATACAAGTACAATGAGAATAACTTCTAAAGTTGCAAAATTTCCAACAACTGTGCATGTCAATGTGAGGAGGAAGAAAGCCCAATAGTAGTGGAAGCAACTGAAGGAAGGACTGCAGAAGCTTCAACCAGAGCGGATGAGTTAGCCCTTCCACTAATTACCCATTTCTAGTGTATGCTAGTATCGTACATTTGAGCATCAAGGCAGGTGACCTTCTACAAGCTTTAGGAACAAAAGGACAACATACAAGTGAATTTGGGCAATGATGCCACTTATCCATCCTTTTAGTTTCTTGCATGATAGATCTACAATGTGTGGATAAGTTTGATGATCAGCAAGTGATCATCAGAAAATGAATCCATGGCCCTAGTAGATTTTTCGCCAGAGAAGTGTGTGAAGGTGGCCTTTACAAGTTGCTAGCAAATCGAAAAAAACATAATGCTTTAGTGCACTACAATGACAAACTTTGCAACCCTTGGCACAAGAGATTTGATCACCTATACTATAGAGCAATAGCACTTCCACTCTTGAAGGACATAGCTCTAGAATTGTGGAGCAACCGAATCCGGTTGTCCGTTAGTCGAATCTGGCTATCATTTTAATAATGAATATGAATAATAATAATATATTGGATGATAATAATAATTACAAAGGAGGCTCGCCTTTATAGGCTTTGAGCGTGAAGGGTTACACCCTTTCATATAATTAACTAATCTAATTAATAATTTATTTTATATTCGTTACATTGCCACTCCCTTTAAAGGAGCTTTGTCCTGAAAGCTTAAATATTTTCCTAATGTCGTTTTTTATTCTGGCTCTATGTCGCACTGATGACTTGAGAGGTGCGATTTTGATTACGATCATTGCCTCATTTTGATTATTATGTCTTGGTATTTGTAATAAGTATGAACTTAGTGAAGTTTTGTTTACGCTTTTTCTACTTGTGTGATTGCTTCTTTTAAATATGTTTGTTGTCAATTGAACATGCTCAACATACATTACAACCTTAACTATTTTCATGTTGTTATCCCCAACACATTTTGTGTCAATTCCCTTAATGTTCTTTATAGCCATCTTTGTGATGATATTTGTCCTTCGTGTGTTTGTGATTGTGACATTTTTGTTGCAGCATTGATCATCTTTATTGTTTGCAACATTGGCTTGTCTCTTGTCACAATCTTGGTCAGGATCATCCTTCTCTTTGTCAATTATTTCGTTGTCACTTCCCTTATTACTAGGGTATGCTATATCTTTGTATTGCATGTTATATTGATTGATGCCATTACTCTCATCGGGGATGACATACTGGCCTACTCTATCTTCCTTTTTTTCATCAACTTGGGTAGCTTCTTCTACATGATTTTCTCCTTCATCTTCATTTTCTTTAAACATTTCGTCAATAGATTTCTTTATTTCATCCATATCCTTAAGGATTTTCTCGAGACTTATGAATTCGTCACTTTTACTATAAGATGCTATGGATGTTTGTAGAACACTATTTTGGCCTTTTAAGGTGAATTTTTGAATAATAATATATTAATTAATTAATTAATTATTATTATTATTATTATTATTATTTTTCATAAACTATATTTTGTATATCGTTTTTTTTAACAAATATTATAATATTATTTATATTATAATAAATATAATATTTGAATTTTTTTTAAATAAATATATATATATATATATATATATATATATATATATATATATTTTATGTGCGGTGGACTGTGGAGGAAGGCAATTGCAAACTGTGCCGGGGGACTATGGAGGAATGAGTGCAGGGCGAGGGCGACGGAGGAGGGCGAGGGTGGATCTTTGGAGGCCGCGGTGATGGAGGGCAATGAGCGAAGATGATGGAGCAGGGAGGCGGCGTGAATGGAGGAGGCGGCGTGGAGGAAGGTGATGGAGTAGGCGTGGATGGAGGTGAGGGAGGCGAGTGGATGGAGCAGGGAGGTGGCGTGGATGGAGACGATGGAGGGAAAGGCGCGCGGAATGGGGATGTGGGATGGAAGGCGACGAGGGGTGGAGGGCGATGGTGGTAGCTGGGGGATGGAAGGGAAACGAGGTGGAGGGATGGAAAGGCGGCGAGGGGTGGAGGCTGCGGTCGAAAGGTGGCTGGGAGGGTGTGGACAAGGAGCCGTGAGGGATGCGTGGGGGAGGAGCTGCGAGGTGAAGGGTGTTGCGAAGGTGGAGACTGTAGTAAACAGGTGGTTGCAAGGGTGCTGCGAAGAGGCTGCAAGGGTGTGTGAGACAGAAGCGAGGTGAAGGAGGGGAGCTGGGATGGAGGAGTAAGCAGCGGAAATAAAATGAGGAATGATGAGCCGAGTCCAAGCTCAGGGTAGGAGAAGTCGAGTTCAAGCTAAGTGTTGGAGGAGCCGAATCCGAGCTCTGATACCAAATGGAGCAACCGAATCTGGTTGTCCGTTAGTCGAATCCGACTATCATTTTAATAACGAATATGACTAATAATAATATATTGGATGATAATAATAATTACAAAGGAGGCTCGCCTTTATAGGCTTTGAGCATGAAGGGTTACACCCTTTCATATAATTAACTAATCTAATTAATAATTTATTTTATATTCGTTACAAATTGTCCACTTCAAGACCAAGAACATTGAAGTGTGCAAGGGTTGTCCACTCAACAAGCATGCCAAGACTACTTTCCCATGCAATGACCAAGAATCAAGCAAGATTATTGCTCTAACTCATTCAAATGTGTATATTTGAATGTGTTCAACTTCTTTGATAGGTAACGTATACTATCTCTTGTTTATTAATAATTCCTCTAAGAAGACTTGGATTTATTGTATGAAGACTAAGATGGAGTACTCAATAAGATCACAAAGTTCAAGGCCCTGGTTGGGAATCAAAGGGTTGGAAGATAAACATGCTAAGGTCCAATAATTGAGGAGAGCACCGCCAACTTTACTCAAATTTCGAGCAGGAAGACTCGTTGGATGCAAAATATATTAAATTCCGCATCCAACAAGTACCCACACTGCATACTTTTGACAACCCCCACTGTCTCAAAAACAAGAAATACCTAAAAAAACGTGATGATGATCTCCCTGTGTTTTTACTCAAATTTTGAGCAGGAGGACTCGTTGGATGCAGAATGCACTCGTTGGATGCGGAATTAAATTCCGCATCCAACGAGTCCTCCTGCTCGAAATTTGAGTAAAAACACAAGGAGATATGTTGAAAATACGAACAAAAATGTAGTTTTTTTCTTTCTTCCTCCAAAATTAATAATATTATTTTATTATTTTCCTTAGGAGGCCCCTTTTAGACCTCAAATTCCCTCTAATGACCTTGCATGGTGGTTAATCTATTTTAGGAAGGCACAAGTTCCAAGACAATAAGGCACTTTACTTCACTAGCACTAGGTGTATTATTCCAAAAAAGATTCAAACTAGGCACACTATCCTAGGTGATTACGGTTTTGAAAAAGTCAAAGGAGGCACTACACTTAATATGTTTATATGCATTGTAACCCTAGGCGTCTAATATTCTATAAAGAAGAGATCAGGAAAAGCTATGATATGTGTCTTAGAGATTTGAGTGAATTTAACAATTGAGTTTTGGGCTTTCTAATTCCTTTTATTAGAGTTAGTGAACAGAGATGTGATTGGCACTGCAACATTAGCTTATAATAATTTTCAATTATATATTTGTTTGTAGATCTAGCATTCCTCTTATAGTTGTTTTGATAGGTAATTAATTTTTTATTACCTAGGGTTTATAGGAGTGCAAGTCTACTTATCATGAATTGAAAATTTAACAATTTTAGCACAACAGAGCTATAATTTCTCTGAGGCTTTTTTGCTTCTTATGTCCATCAATCTCTCTTTGTAATGTCCTCTTCCAATTAGGCCTTGAGGCCCAAAACCGCTAACCTATGTGATTCCTGTGGGTTCGAGCAGTTACTGACAGCTAGGGAATCAGCTAAGGACTGATGCCATCCATAGAAGATCTAGGGCATCATCATTGGGTCAAGAAGGGCCACCGGGGCCAAAGGCCACCTTCGTGCATGCCATCCAAGCATTATTTAATGATGCATGCACTCTTTAAGTCTCCATCCGCATGCATGCAAGTCAACGGCAAATTAGAAGATAAAGTGACCTAATTAGGTCAAAGATTAGGGTTTTCACAGTTGAACGTTATAAATAGAGGATAAAGCGAAAGGAGACTTCACTTTTGGATTATGATTATTTTGGGAGCTCTTGGATAGCAGCACAGCGTGCCGCACAGCAGTTGGGGTTGGAGACGGAGTCTTTAGCTAACGAGATTTCGGCAGTGAAACATCTGTCCTAGTCTTATTCAGGGTAAGCCATACAGGTTCACCACTTGTTCTTCATTCATTCATAAGTTATCCAGTATATGGTATAGATCGTTGCAGGGACACATGTGCAGCCGTAAGGGGGGGTTTTCAGCCAGAAAGCCCTAATCAGTTGCTGGGCCTTTAGATCTCAGCTTTACTCCGAAACTCAGGCACCATTCTCATCATCAGCATCATACTCCGATACCCGGTGATTATTAGATCCGTCCGTGCTCATCCGGAGCAGTTATCAGCAGTTTCAAGATCCCAGGGGTGTGAGCAGCTGTCTCACCAGAGCAAGTCGCTATCCTGCCTAGAGGTCTCAGAAATCCCGCATGTACCAAGAATTCTCTCCGGCACGGGAAGGCTATCAGTCCTGCAAATCGGCAGCTTCATCGGACACCTCCTTCACTGAAAGCGTCACCCTTTTCTAACTGGGGTTCTTGCTGCTGGGGGTTCACCGGAAGCAGAAGAGATCTGCCCATCTCCGATCCAGTTCTCGGTGCTTGCATACTTTCTCCGAAGCAGTCTAGCCAACTTATCAGTGGTAAGTGTTCATTCTTTCTCACAAAACCTAACCCTAATTTTTCCTATAAAATAGGGATTTTTGCATGGCAGTTTGCATGCCCAATTGTATCAGCATATTTGCTTAGAAATAGAAAATATCGGGATCTGGGATATTACACTCTTCCAGCGCCTCCCTCCTTTTAGATGTTCTGTAGACACCCTTAGCCATATCTTACAGCCTAAATAAGAGATATTTGATAAACAAGACAATCAGAAGAGAACTATCAACAATACATCCAACTCACTTGGATCCAATTCCCTCACCCACAATCAGAAGATATTTGATAAACAAGACAATCAGAAGAGAACTATCAACAATACATCCAAGTCACTTGGATCCACTTCCCTCACCCACCCCCCAAGACTCTCGACCCTAAGTTGGCCTTCTACTACCAACATTTTGTGCAGTTAAAGGACAATCTCATTGTCAACACCTGGTACACTCAATCACATGGCCTTGGGATTTTGTTCTGTCAATTCAAGGCTTGCTCCCATCAAATATGACCATCACACCCCGCAAGTGAAGGCTGTCTATCAACAATGGCATCTACACGAGGTTGAATCAAGATAATCTCATTTTTAGATGTCCTATCTACAATGAGATCCAAGTAAGAATTCACTAATTATACCATGATTCAAGGGGCTCCCTTACAACGTTCATGAAGAGATAGCATAGCGAGCCTCACAAGAGATAGATAAAGAGCCAGTTGAGAGATGTTTTGAGCTAGCTAGTTGAAAACCAATAGACAATCATCTTTCTACCCACCTACTTTAGTGTCCCCCCAAATGTGGGAATTTTGGGCCCTCGAGACCAACCCAATGCATATATAGGACAAGTAGTACAAGAATCACTTGTCATCCATCGATTGCATCTTTTGATAGGCCCCAATGTCCTCACTCCATGGACAAACCAGTTCACTACATTGGGTATACTATCTAGATTAAAAGTAACTGGCTGTAGAAATTTCAAACCAAATTCTTTACATTTAATGCAAATTCAGAAATTCACCTCAACCTTGAGGTTCCCCGTATTTAAGTCCTATGAACTTTTATTCTTAGGACTGATTCTGAAAGAAAACTACAGCAGCATACACTTCTGTTTCAGTCCTTAGGGCACACTTCCCAAGCATATAATAGATCTAAAGAATACCTATTACAACATATTTATTACAGCTATAAATCTGCCACTCAACTTCTATATGTTTGCTAAATCACTTAATAAAATATGCTCAACATTATATCAAATCAGCATGCACAACAAGCACTTGAACTACTCAATCATCACGAGAACATAATCTGAAAATCAAAACTACAAGTATGCAATGTTTGGGAAGCAAAGCATGATTTCTACATAAGATGAAGTTACCAATACATACCAACAGCTTAATACAAGCTTGTACAAGTCATTTTCTCCATACCCTAGCTAGGGAAACCATAAGAAAATGCTAGCCACCAACTCCTAGCTAGGAATCACTCCCAACCAAAGCAAGTCACTCCACCAAAGATCCGTAACAAGATAGCATACACACTGGCAAGTCCTTGCACCTACACTTGCTAACCACATGTGGACAAGAGAAAACAAGGTAGTCTCCCACTATCTTCTCCACATCAAGCACTCCAAGTAGCACCAGGGTTTCCAAATGCCACAAAACCCATATCTTCTCTCACAAGAACTACAAGAACAAGTGCTCCCTTTTCCTTTAAAGTTTCTCCCAAACCTTAACTTCCTTTTCTTCACAACACAAACCTTACCCTAGTATTCCTGTTGAATCTCCTCAAGAACTCAAGTGCTCAACATAAAGAGAGCAAATCACAATGAAGAAGTACAATGAAAAAGGTAAGTTCACTCTAGCTCTCATACAATGATGTCATAACTATGAATGAACAATCTCCTCCCTTTATTTATATGAAAGGTGAGGGAGACCAACAACAACAAAGTTCACTAAGACCACAACAAGCAACCCAACTAATCACTACATAGGCCCACATGTGAAACACAACTCTAAGTGACACATGTCAAGCTCAGACGTATGTACGTCTATCAAGCAAATGTGCTAAGGTGAGCTATTGATGAGATGTGTACGAAGCTGCTCCTCCAAGGCTTCCAATGCGCCAATGCTCCATCTTATCCATGTGCAACTCTAACTCCACCACACCTACATGAACACTCCTCAACCCTAGCATCCTCAAGTCAAGCACAAGCCTCCATGCAAGCAAGCTACCTAGGGGCTCAACGCCCTCCTCCTATATGCCTAATGTTGCTACTCAAATTAGCACCCTAATGAAAGTCCTAAATCATGGTGTTATGAGGGTAAGCACAACAGGAATTGTGCACAATGTCACCACCACACAACTCCTTACGCTTTAGGCCAACTCCTAGAAATCAAGGGGTCCTTAGTGTAAGTGAAGTAGACCTGCAAAACCATCCAGGCAATACAAAAATACCTCGTGAGCAACCTCTTAGCAATGATCAGTTACAGAGTCAAAACAATGAAAGCAGAGGTCTTTACCCGGCACTCTTAAGAGAATAGGAGTTAGGTAATAAATGCACACAACTAATGAGACGATAAGAGGCTTACTACTGTTATGAGAGGACAGCCAACAAAACGTGCTCATAAATAGATGCAAATTACTTAAGACAAACCCAACTTACCTAGGAATGTGTGTCAAACAAAGAGGAGTGAAGACCATACCTTTAGGGCAGCCAAAAGAAGACAGAAGCCAATCTGGACATGGCATACCAGATATGGTTGAGGGCAAGTAACAGCCCTAAAAGCGTTGATAATCGTGCAAGAGAGCTGCCAATGATGTCTTGGAACGCTTGGCAACATGGAGATGCTTCCAAACTGCTTGTAGACCTTGAAAAGTGGACCAAATGATGGTTGTAATAAAAACTGCAGACCTGGTTTATGCCCTAACCAACCCCCAAAAATCATAAGAACATCAACTCAGGCCACTAGATGGAGGCCCAAGTGACTGGGGCTGGTAGTAGGCCGTGTCTTTAGCTTGTAGGTCCCTTCAACCTTATATTTGGATGGAAGTACCCATTAAGATCAGATCTGAAAATACACCAGCACTTGCACAAATTGTTAGATAACCTAAACTAACCATCAAGAGGAGACTACCTTGAAGATTAGCCAGAAAACCAAGGCAGCGAATCACTTTTGATGGAGTAATTTCCTCACAAACACAATTTTTTTTTCTATTATACAATTTTTAGAGCTTTTTATATATTTGATTTTTTATATTTTGCAAATATAAGAATTTTTGGTATTTTTGGAATATAATAACTGTTTGTATTTTTTTTTAATATACATATGGAATTTTATAAATTTGAACAAGAATAAGGGAATCAGACTGTAGTCTTATTCCTAGGGCAACAAGAGATCAAGGTTAATGTCCATTCCTCAAAGTGATCGTTCAATATTTATAAATTAGGGCAAAGATTAGGAATCCCAAGAGATTAGAGTAATCCTTAACCTAATTAGGGCAAAATATGAATACCAAGGCCCACATACAGACCTCCTAGGCCCACATACAGACCTCCTTCAAGAGAAAGGTTTCCACTAACAAGGTTAACAAGGTATAGAACAAAACCTTAACTGATCTTGCCAAGGTGCATTAAAAGCAAAGCTAGAAAAGATATTAGAAACCTTACCCTAGATCAATGAAGGAAAACAGCAGAGAAGAAGCCATTTCCTTACCAAGAGTTATCAACAACCATTCTTTGGATCAAACTTGAAAGATTAGCAAAACCCTAGAAAATCCACAATTTGTCCTTCACATCAAAAGAATATGCCAAAAGAGAAAGTGTGCTAGCCTTGAGAGCTCAAGTATACCAAGAGAAATAAAAATATAATCATAATGAACCCTTGTTCTTTCTTACAAAATGAGGAGGCGCTCTATTTATATCAAGTGTCCTAGCTCCTTTAAATCTTGAGCTACCTAACAAAATGTTATCACTTAATTTTGTGTCTTTTCACCCACAAAAGATAGGGAGTTGCCTAAAAGACATAAAATAATGACAAACAAGCAAGAGGCTTCAACCAAAGATCAAACATTGAACCTACAAGTACAACGTCATGCCCCAACTAACCCTCAGCAATGTGTTTTTTGCCCTCAACGTCCTCCTTGTTGCTAGCTATGGCCTTCTAAATGCTCTTTTAAGGTGGATGTCTTTCATTTCTTTGATCATGATGAACAAGAGGGATAATACAACAAAAGAAGGTTCAAGTGGGTATGATTGAGGTGTGCTAAAGCACGTATGACAACCCTTACAAGCACAATCACATTTACAAAGCATAGTATCATAAGTTGGCTAGGGGATCCACAAATCATGTGTCCTAATGTAGTCAACCCAAGATGCACCAATACCTACCCAACACATAAATGCCCGACAAGATAGGGAGTTACCATCCATCAAGGGGTAGTCAACAAGGCTACAAGACCAATACACCTTGAAATGAGGACCAAGACGACCTACCATGAATGGCCAACACGTTTACATAAAATAGCCCCAACTTGGCCTTTTACAATAGCAAAAAGGACCCCCTCTCTGGCACATCTAGTAGGGTATGCTGCAGAGAACCCAGGGCACAACACCCAATACTCCTCCAAGTGGGTCATCCCCCCAAGCAAACAACCAAGCTCTTCATGTATGCAACCTATGAAGAATGTCACTAATTCACATAGGTCTTAAACCTCCTAGGGAAATGTACCACATGAGCATCAAGTCAACGTCTAGCAATCCATGAGTAAGCTATCTTCAATGTGTTTCTTCACTACAATATAACCAAGGGTAGCCACTAACTCACATAGGTCTTAAACCTCCTAGGGAAATGTACCACATGAGCATCAAGTCAACGTCTAGCAATCCATGAGTAAGCTATCTTCAATGTGTTTCTTCACTACAATATAACCAAGGGTAGCCAACACACCATGCACTGCACATCACATGAAGCACCCCCTAGCATGGTGTAAACACTTTCAAAGAAACCCCAGAAGCTAGCATTGGCTCTCTTCATGCACGAGATGATTACACACAAATGACAATTCTAACAAGGTTAACCTAGAGTTGAGCATTGACCTATTTTTGTGGTCACTTGTTGGGCATTAAAAAAATTATTTTATCTTATCTTATCTATCTCTACACACATTCCTATTGATTTATAGTGATTCCTATTTCTATTATTTATTTATTCATATGACCTTGCTCACTTCTATCTTTATCCTCTTTAGTTCTTAAGGGTGGCTTTGGCACCCACATAATATGATGTTATTGTTGCATTTTGGCACTATCATAATGATTGATATGACAACATATGTTGCTTCAACTAGTAATTTACCTTATTTTACTTCATGCATATTACTTTATTTGGGAGCCATTTTTGATGCTCCCACTATGTATCAAACTATTAAACTCCGCAACCCCATTAACCATTTTAGTGGTCATTTGTTGGGAACTAATAAAATTATTCTATCTTATCTACCTCTACATTTATTCGTAATGATGTCTAGTGATTTCTCTTTCTATTATTTATTTATTTGTATGATCTTACTCACTTCTATCTTTATTCTCTTTAGTTCTCAAAGATAGCTTTGGCACTCCCATAATATGATGTTATTGTTTCCCTTTTGAGTCCCACTGACATACTTTTTGGTCACTTGTGGATATTAAGCCATGCATCTTATCATATCCTATCACATAAAATCCAAGTATGTGAGTACTCAAAAGGAGATTGTTGCAATGTACATGCTATACACTTTATAATGTATTTTATATATTAATATTTATGTAGAGAGAGAGAGAACAGAAATAGTAGATAGTGATCATCTTTGACCAAGTCTCTTAGATGTACTAATATAAAATACAAATGTTAGGTAAATGATCATTTTTTATCAAGTCACTCATAAAATAACTTAGGATAATAAATATTTGGCCAAGTCTACTACAATAAATCTCATCACCTAGAAAAGTTAATGCCTTTTAACAAGTTGATTCTAAGAAAGTAAATAATGTTCTCCATTAAAATCTCTAAAAACGACAGCCTTGGGAGTAATATTCTATGCTTTGGGATTCCTACATAGGAGAAAATTTACACTTTTAGGCGTAACCAACATATGTCTAATTCCATATTGCGGACCCATGAGTATACCCGAGACAATTATTGGATTTAAAAATGCCTCATGTGTACCAAACATTCATTAATTATGTGTCTTTTCCATTGATCTCTTTGGTAGCGCTACACCTCAATGTATGAGGTTTCACAATGTGATTTTCATCACATCAATAGGGATTTGCAACTAGTACCTTTAGAGCATTTGGAAGGGCTTGGAGGGTGTTACTCCTCATGCTATATGAGGCTCCACTTTCATTTCATATAGTTCCTGATAATTTATGTAGAGCAGATACATTACAATTTGAATTGATGGGTTCAAGGGTTATTATGGACACATGCATTTTCCCAATGGTATGATCTATTAGCTACATCAATGGCTAGGAATGTCTACTGACTTACTGCCTCACCTCAATGATTTGGTGTGTGATCTTCAAAGGAGAGTGTGATAATAAAGTTATTTATAGCCACCCCTAAGCCTAGTATCAGTATAACAAGTTTTGAGTGCATGATATGGTTAGAGTAGGTGATTCAATTGTATTTGTCTAGATTGATTACAGGGCAATTATCCTAAGTTGCCAGGAAACTTGGGTATGGGTATGGGTACAGTGACGCCACTTTTTGAAAAAGGGTACTTGGGTACGTCGAGGGCACTGTAAATATATATATGTCATAGTCATATCATACATGCATATAGATTTCTTCATAAATTATGAATCATGATTCATAATTATGAACTCGATGATTATTTCAACAATGAACATTCAGATTGAAAATTTGAAACATAAAATTTGATAAATCATAGACTCGGTAGATATCAATTGGAAGACTGGAAGTTACATAAAATTTGATAAATCATTGTAATTCATAATTATGAACTCGATGATTATTTGAACAATGAACATTCAGATTGAAAATTTGAAACATAAAATTTGATAAATCATAGACTCGGTAGATATCAATTGGAAGACTGGAAGTTACATAAAATTTGATAAATCATTGTACCGGGCCTCTGTAACAAACAATCAAACTCAAACATGAAGCTGCACTTGAAATCTTATTTTAAACACCTATTTGTACTATTGTTACAGGCAATAAAAAATTGCAAATTGCCAAATATATTCTTGCATTGATGTGAGAGTATTTCTCCGTATTAAAGACATGAACATATTTTTTATGTGCACATTTGGTAGTCAAATTATGTTCCATGAGTGCTGAACAAAAAACCATAAAACATTCATTGTAAATCAATGTAAAATCAATCTACTAGATTTGGACAATATTCATTGGGATTTGAACCATGTTTCAAAGTATTTGGCATAACTCTTGAACCAGCCTCCATACGTAGTTAGCAAAAAAATAGTTCAAATTTGGTGGGGGGTCATTACATTTTCCCCAATGGATTGCATTTTACTGAGTTGTTCGTACCCCCGAAATACCCAAACATGAGGTACGAAGTACCCAAACACGGGGTACAACGTACCATTTCCCCTCTAAGCACCCCTTTTTTATAACGAAGTCTTGGGTACCTAGACCCATTATAGGGTACAGTAGGGTATGGCAAGAGATGTACCCTAGGAGTACCCAAGTACCCTGTACGGGTAAATGTACCCTACCCCCCGGGTACGGTTACCTTGGCTACATAGCAATTATCACATGGTTTGGATGCTCCTAGGATGCTTATCTATTGAATAGGTGTTGTTCTTAGCAAGTGGACGTTATATTGGGTTTGGATTATATATGTGTGTTCATGATCTTATGTGATGGCATGGTGCATGGTTTTATTCATCACTTTACATAATCTCAGCATGTTGTGGAGGTATTTTTCAATGGTTTCATGTGGTTGAGGGATACCAAGAATGAACGCCCAAGCACACGAGGGTCTAATCCATGAACATGTGATCCCAAAACATATTTAATCATCCTTAGTGGAGTGCTAGTTTATTGTATATGTTGTGCTCATGAAAATGGTTGCTCGAGCTCATTATTAATCCCTTGTATACCACATAGAAGCATCTTACTTGAACGCCTTGGCTTAATTGTGTATCATTTCAGTTGGGATGGTCTTTTATACTTTGGAGAAGCTAGAATGATGGAACGCTCAGCTCCTAGTACATTTTCTATGGTCCAGTCACACATAAGAGGGGGAACGTATCACTTGAAGATGGTACACATGCCCCTTAAGAGAGAGTCAAACTACACCTACCAATTGATTTGCACACCACTCCATGGGAAATCACACATGTGACATGTTTCATCCAAGTGGCACGAATATATGGCCAAAGTTGCATCATACATTTTGTTTTGGAGGAGTTTAGTGGGACAACCCACTTTCAAACATCCTAGTACTACATGTGTGGGAGGTTAGATCCATATATAACCATTTGATCACATTGAACCATATATAACCATTAGATCCTTCTTTGGAATTAGCTGGGTTTACTTGGTGAGTGGAGAGGGTTGTTGGGATCTATCCACTTGCATGAGCTTTGAGGAACTGTGACCACTTGCAAAGTATTTTATTATATTTTGATAAGTTGGTTGAGGTTGTTACACATTGGAGAAAAGCACCCATGAAGAGTCTTTCTATTTTAGAAAGTTGAAGGTTCCAAGACCTTTGACTTGTCATACACGTGAAGCGCTCCACTTATTGAACGTACTTTGAGTTTGAACACTTATCTATGTATTTCTAGTGGATTGACCTACCTTGGAGTTCATACACAGGAAGGAGTTCCTTGTGACTTAGTTCTTGCACACCTTTACACGTGTTCACATGCAATAATGGGACGTACCACTATGGAGTTTCTTTGCATTGTATGGTCATGCACAAAGGTACTTTGAGTTTGAACAATTATCTATGTAGTTGTAGTGGACTGACCTACCTTGGATTTCACACACAGAAAGGAGTTCCTTGTGACTTGGTTCTTGCACACCTTTCCACATGTGTTCACATGCAATAATGGGACGTACA
This sequence comes from Pseudotsuga menziesii, assembly GCA_001517045.1. Taxonomy (NCBI): domain Eukaryota; kingdom Viridiplantae; phylum Streptophyta; class Pinopsida; order Pinales; family Pinaceae; genus Pseudotsuga; species Pseudotsuga menziesii. The sequence continues at coordinate 260,366 of LPNX010580474.1, read as the reverse complement.
GTGTACCACTATGGAGTTTCTTTGCATTGTATGGTCTATGTTGAGGCAGTTGAGGAGCTCTCTTTTAGGGGTAATATTATATTATTTTCTTATTTCATGCATATTGGAGGGTGCACTTGGAGACTTCTTCTAGATGGACCATGAAAGCACACTTTTCTAGGAGTTCCTTGTGATTTGGTTCTTGCACCTTTCCACATTTGTTAACATGCGATAATGGGATGTACCACTCTTGAGTTTCGATGCATACATGGTCATGCACAATGTGGACCACACTTTCTATGTTACGGTGGTTGAGGAGCTCTCTTCTAGGGGAAATATTCGATTCTTTTCTTATTTCATGCATATTGGAAGGTGCGCTTCGAGACTTCTTCTAGAAGGACCATGAAGCACACCTTTCTATGTCCTTGAGAGGCACACTTGGAAGTGGACCTCTTATCCTCTTGACATGGTCAAAAGCTTATCTATAGTGATGTGCTCTATCTCTTGGAGATAATCTTTCTTATTATAGCATATTATCTAGTGGAGAAAACTCTCTTGCAAAGGGATGGAGGCCACATGATCATAGTTGACAAGTCAGCTTTGATTGGGGTGAATAAACTACTCCATTTTTTTATATTTCTTTGACTTGTCATCGAGTTGGTGAAAAATTGCATTTTATCGTGAGAGAGATAAAGCTACCTCTATATAAAGAGGAGCCTTCTCTCCATTTATTTGTAATGTGAGAAAGGTGAGATTGAGAAGCGATGCAATGAGAGGAGTTAAAAAATAGGAGCTTAGAGTTGAAGGTTGATGTTAAGGCTCTATTGTGTATCAAGCTTGAAGAATAATGAAGAGAGGTATTACATCTACTTTGTTGCATGGTTACTGTTTATGCTATTAATTTGTTATTGATTGTGTAGGAAGCCTCTTGTTGTCATTCTAATTTGAAGGCCTAACAATGAAAATACCTTTCATTTAGGAGTAAACGAATGTGAAGAGGTTGCTATCCATCTTCTATCAAAATCAAGTTGCTGACTGGAACTGTAATTCAATCTTTAAAAAAGCACCCCCATATTAGGAATGATGAGTGGAACCTTTTGGGCTCTTTAAGATTAGTTTCCACACTGATTTCCAGCAAACAATTAAGGTCAAATGTATCAAATTAGTTCCTTTTACCTTAAGTACAACCTAAAATGATGATTGTATCAACTACATCATTCATCCATTAGATGGTTGGATGTGGCAAATTGAAATTACCCCTTTCTACCATATAGCCTACCTCAAACTAGTTGATTCTAACAAACCAAATCTTTCATTCATGCAATATTTCATGACTCTATTAGCCCATATATTGAAGGACAATGGTAACATAATTTCATTTCCCTTTTTTCCCTTCTTCTTCCCATTACTTTCTTTCCCGTATCCCTTTCCAATTTCCATTCCTTATACTATACCACAACCATTTGTTTTGTCAAGGCTTACTCTGTGAATTTCACCTTGATCCTCCACTCCATAGCAATAACAATCCTACTTTAGGGGACCCCCCCCCCAACCCTTGTGTTGGAGGAGAGCCAACCTAACATGGGGGAAGAGCTGCTGAGGTGACAGAGGGCAGCCTTCCTGAGTTATACAAAGCTATCACCTTGGTGCTTGGGACTTCACTCTTTTGTGGGTACTAATTTTGTTTGTAACAGCCAACAGGTAATAATGGGATCATGCCTTCAAAGAGTTCCTTAATTTCTAACTAATATAGGTATTTCCAACTATTTTGGAAAGACAAACATGATATGCATGACATATATGAATCAATTATGCCCAAATCTCAAGCAAAAGGCGAAAGAGCAAGATTTCATCAAACTATTTTCATTGCATTACTGCTTTTCAAATGAAAATACAACATAAAGTAAAAGGAATCCGACAACATATGCAATTGCAACCACTCTGGACGGCTGCAGTAATACTAAATAGTACCTGCATGCTATGATCTGTCACCTTGGTGCCTGGGACTTCACACTTTCATGGGTACTAAATTTTGTTGTAAAAGGTAATAATGGGATCATGCCTTCTAAGTACTCCTTAATTTCTAAGTAATATAGTTATTTTAAACTATTTTCGAAAGGCAAACATGATATGTATAATATATATGAATCAATTTGTTAGGTGCCTCACAGAGGCACACACACAAATGACTAAAAACACAGCCAAATAGACACGGGAAAATAGACGTGAAAGCACACTACATTTCATTAAGAGATGCACATATAAATACAATCATATGTGACCCTTGGATTCGTATTCCAAGGAGTCTCTTGGACTTCTAAAGGTGACTGTTCGCTTTCACCTACCCTGAAAGATTAGATTCCAACACAATTAACCCCAAATCACTCTTGAACAAGCAATGTCAAAAGCAAGAATTCCATCAAACTATTTCCATTGCGTTCCTACTTTTCAAATGAAATTCCAACATAAAGTGAAAGGAATCCAACAACTATTGCAATTGAAACCATTCTGAACAGCTGAAGTTATAGTACCTGCATGCTATAATTAAATCCATTCTTTGATTCGGACTAACATAGCGATATTCAGAAAGAGCACCACAAACTATATCTAGAAATTTCTCCCTTTTTACTACAACTGTAATCCGCTTCTTGCCAAAAGTCGGTTTCTTGTCGTTGTCATTACAGACACCCTTTTCATTGGCTGTAGTTTTTGCAAATTGTTCTTGCTCAACATAGCAACCTTCTAAGTTGTCTTTTCTGACCTCAGAAAACTTTTGATGGACATTTATTAATGAGCTTCCATTCCCATCAAGATCGACAGGAATTTCATCCTTGATTATCTCAAACACCTTTTTCGTAATCTGATGGTCACATAAAAAAAATACAGGTCAAAAAATCAGTAGCAGAAGCAATTGGCAACAAAATCAACAGAGAGACATCATGGAAAGCAAATAAAGCAACGATTTCCTGTGATGTTCAAATAAGTTCATGTAAAATATTCAAATAAGGAAGAAATAGAGTTGCATCTAAGAGATATAAGTAACAAAGCATCTCAGAAGTTAGAAGTATCCATTCAGATAAAAGTCCAAAAACATTCTTAAATCTCTTCTACTTCATTTATTGGAATTATTCCAGTCCACATTCACCTTGTGTCAAGAAACTGCGTGGATACTTTTTCCAAGAAGAGTCCCACACTCTTAAATATGGCCAAAAAATTGGAGACAGCCAATACTCTTGAGAACCAGAAACAAAATGCATACTTCTGAAGTTCATATCATTTCTAAAAGACAACTTCAAAAATTCCTTGAATCCTCTTCTACCCGACTTGCATAAGACTTTCCCTACAAAATTCATCACTGTACTTGCTTTATAGTTCCCATTGCCCCAGGCAAATCACAAACGTTTTTAAAAAGTTATTTCCAGTGCTCTTCTAAAGAAAAGTAACTTTTCATGATCATAAAGAACATTTCTATGTGCCCCACATATTATACTTTTCCATAAACTCAAAAGCAGTGTGCTCTTTGATATTCCGCATTTTTCTTACATTAAGTACAACCACCAGAACCTCTTAGCAATTTTGGTCACATCATTGACTTGTTTCATGATAACAGCAACAGTACTCCAGAACTCAATACAAAAGCTATCCGCTAAAGAAACTATGGATATTTTCAGAAGCAATATAATCTTTTTTTTTTATTTTGTTAAATGCTTCTAACAGACTAAGTCACATGGTTCCAGTTCGAATTCGAATTCGTCAATGATAAAATTCGATTCAAATTTAACTTTCCCAATGAAACTCGAATCAGATCCACCATTAGATTCGTCCATATACATGTTTTAAGAGCACAAATTATATTTTGTAAAATTTTATAATTTATTCTCATATCATATAAAATATATTGTCCTAAAGTAAACATTAAACATATACAATATTATACCATGTATTCATTATAAGTTATTTAATTATCTTTTAGAACCGTGTTATATTAACCTAACTATCCTTTATCTAAACAATAAAATTATAAAATCAATATAACATTGTTAAAGCTATAAAAATTTATCTCAACAATAAACTTAAGCTATCGTGGTGTCCGAAGGGATTAATGAATACATAGTGTCGGGAGGGAAATAAAAGACAAAAGTGTGGCCACCACGAAGAATTGTGGGTTGTTGGCCCTCCAACCACCAACGCTGATCTGATCCCGCCGATGACTGTTTTCTTCATAGACTTAGGAAAACCAACGATCATGGGGGAGAAGAATGGATGGAATGATGAATGAAGCGACGAGGGCATGCAGTGAGACGAACTCTGGTAAATAGAAAGAAGAGGGCTTGCTAGGAAGCATGCTATTTTGTTGTTTCAAGCCGCATGAGATGGTTAGAGACTAACCCCTACAGAATGACCACCGAAATACAAACGCCAACCACCAGAATGCAAGCGCTACGGTTAGCAGATAGTTGAGGGGGGTGGAATGCACAGTCGAGTTAGCAGTCTGCTCAAAAGGAAAGAGTCCATGTGCGTTAGAATAAAGCCTGTGTCATTAGCTGCGTGGCTCTGGAGAAATAAGACGTCGCACATTTGCCAAGAATTGGGAAACCAATGTGGGCGAATTTCAACTTTCAAGAGCCAAATCTAAACAAATTTTACTCGAGTTTTCTGGTAGAAGTTCAACAAATTTCGAACCTATAGGATAAAATTCGACGAATCCTGTGACATAGCTTACAAAGTATTTTGAACTCGGGTCTCCACATTAGTACAAAGTTACAAACCCAATCACTTTGCTGCTTGCTGTTAAACCACACTCCCATGTGCAACAGCAATATAATCTTGCGGTACTTACTATATCAGCTGACAAGTTCAATCGGCCCAGTTTCGAATTATAGGTCCCTCCAAATCATTTATTATTTTTTTTGTAAAAGATACTTCTTATAAATACAGAAAATATTTTACATCAGGAACTGAATAAAAAGAAAAAGATATATACACATCTAGCCTCATACTCTCTTCCTGAGAGCCACTAAAACAGCTATAAAATCAGACTAGGAATTCGGATCTAACAATTTGGCATCCTTAATCAGAAGAGCTCCTTTGGTTAGGAGTTTCACTGGTTTGTCAAGCTTGAGAGTTCTAGCTTTCACAAAATATCTCACAATACTAATTCCACCTTTTAGTCTCATAATTCCTTTGCATCTTCCCAGAGATGAGCAGATACTTTTCAATCCATCCTATAGTAAAATGGTAATCTTATAATTTGACCCCATCTCTACGAATTTTTTAGGTTAATGAATTGCTTTTACGTGATCTTAGCCGTTACATTAGCAGGTTCTCATGCCTTGCCTCTGAGTTAGCTGGACTCCTTTCGAAATGTAGAAATTAACAAAAAACAATCAATGGGACTGTGGAAGATATCAGCATATAGGGCACAATTTTGAGAAATTGAACAAAGCTTTTCCCAATGGCTCTCAGTTTATAAATTAAAAAAGGAAAGGACTCTAAAGACTAAAATTACTGACTCTCAGAACTCTTCTAGTTACAAATATGATGCAATGATCACTTTGTGGTTTTAAATCAGACATTAACTTATGTTCATGATCAGCTATGTATAAGGTTAATAAACCCAGCCCAAATTTACCCACATGTTTGTAAATTGTTCCACTGCAAAGTTCCAGAGAACAATGGATACATTGGAGATATTTTAGTGTTTAGCAGCAAGCTTATCTTAAGCAGTAAGCATGTACGGATTAGTGATTTACAATCTCGCAGTTAATTTCAATTTTGGATACACTGTTCATAATTTCCTTGTAGAACATGCCTATCTTCAAGGTTTACCTGTGCAAACTTCTTTGTCTAAACTGAGATATGCTCCTGTAGATTACAGTTTTCATCATACATTATATCAAACTTAAGGGCAAGATAAAAATAATGTAGAATATCAGAAGTTTCTCTTAGTTTTTCTCTTGATGATTCCTGTAATCTCCCAAGAGTTAGAGTTTTCCTAACTTTTAGGAGCAGCTATTTTGGAATGTTGATGGATTAATAACTGGCCCTCATTTCTCTCATTTCCTACATTTTAGGGATTTTCTATTTTGAACTGCCTATTTTTAGCAAACACTATAGACTAGAGTTGACCAATTGACTAGTGATTAGTTACCAGTGAGCTAATTGCATTTAATAAAGAGTTGAGCACTTCATTTAGTGACCTTTGATGCAATCTTTGTTGCAACGAGTCATTTTTTATTTTCTTTCATTGTGTTGCCCTTTTTTATTCTGTCATAATTATTTTCAAGCACCTCCTTGAGCTCTATAGACACCATAGGGAAGCCAACAACACCACATCCTTTACCAATAGTGATAGAGAGTAGGTGGTCGATTACTCTTATTAAAGTCCCAACAAACTCAATATTACGTAATTTGTTTTAGATGCTTCCCTGGCCCATCAACTTTCTCAGCATGTCCCATCCTTCTATTGTTAATTTTGGAGGTGCCATAGCGAAAGTTTCTGAACTATTTGTTTTTTAAAATCATGTTTTATATGTTTGACATTTTGCAAGATTGGTTTGTTTACCAGTTACAATTCACAAATGGAAACAGACTGCGTACTAGTCCAGAGGCTACAACCTACACTTATTAAATAAAGTATGAAACTACAAAATCTGTAAAAAATATGCATGAATATAAAATTTCTTGAAATAACCAATACATATGTTGGTTTAAACTTTAAACTTACAAGTAGCTAGTATGCAAAAACCCTCCTTCAGATTCTTCTAAATCTTCAGATTCATATTCTTCAAATATGCAAAAATCATGACAATATCATTATGTCTGATGCAATTTCCTAAACAAAAAATTCCCATTTGGGCTTCTACAACAGCTGGGGGATGTGGATGCTAGATGGTGGAGCACTTAGCCTTGAATCTAGAGGAAGAGACCCAGGTTATATGAATATGATAAATGAAATTGACCCTTGGCTCCTCACAGCTCCATGACTCCACACTTAGCCAGGCCTCAGCCCTCAGCCCCTTAGAACTGAAAACTCATCAACGACTTGTGCAAGCAGCAACACTGCAATCTACAACACAACAGTGAGCCATGTCCAAGACTCTAGACTCCATGCCGCACTATGCACAAACCATGACTTAGATTGACAACTCCATTACTCCACAATCCACTTGAGCATTGAAGCTGGAACCTAAAGCAATGTAACACCTTCAGTATTGGTTGTTGGAGAGTTGAGACTAGAGTTGGTCAGGAGCACGAACACTGAACACGAAATGCATCAAATATAACCTCTCCCAGCGGTAGGAGGCAACAACCAGGGTTTCACATTTCAACAATCGAGTAGCTTGCATTTGAAAATTAAAAACCTCAAATTGAACCCTAGCCGAATTTTTAACAAATTCCCCAAAATAATTGTCTTTGAGATTCAAATTCAAATAGGATTTGAATTTGTTCAGATTTTCCCTGAGGTTCACTGTTCAAATTCAGTGAATCTCAATGATTTTTTTTCCTTTTCAAGTTCATCAAATTTCCAACCTCAAGGTTCGAATTCGACGAAACTTGTCACTTAGGCTGGAGGCATGCATACACCCTCGTCATCATTATCTTACATAACTCTAGAGTTTCTCCAGAAGATCACTAGTGCTACACCAACATGCTGGTCCACTGCGCCCATATACTATCTGCACAGGAATCAAGGTAGTCTCTGTTGGAACTGCTACACCATACAAATGGAGAACTTGTGACCAAGCAACAAGGTAAGAAAATATAACAGCTATAAGAACACCCCACTTCTCTTGGTGCAACCAAGTGTACATGTGCATACTAAGAACATAGAAGAGCAAAATGTTGGGCATTGTGCAGCAGCCTTGCAATACATAAGTAACAGACTACAGCCTTTAAGCCATTCACAAATGACAACTGTTGCTGCTGTAGTCATCTGTTTTCAGCATACTTTTGAAAAGATTGCTACAGGGGGGTCTCTATTAAGAAGAAAAATGATAAAATTGTAATCAGAATTCCGAAAGTCCCAACCCACGAGTGCTACCCCACCTTGATGCAACCGGGCAACTATAGAAGAAAGCACCACTGTCACCTTAGTGCTAACTTCCCTCACTTTTGACCTGCTCTCAAAGGTTGGGGGGGCTTCCCTAAGGCTAATTGGATTTTACTTGTTGAAGAGAGCTAACTTGCTAAGGGAGTTGTTCGAATTCTGTTTAAGATGTGTGAATGACTTGCAGATTTATTAACTCCAAAGAGAAATTATTTGAACATGAAAGTTATAGAAGTGTATTTTTCTTCTGTATAAGCTCTCTTTGTTCTTATTTCTTCTGGGTTGGCTGTCCATCTTTGGAATTAGCTCTTTTTGGTTTTAGGTTAGAATCTCACATCTTGCTTTATATAGGAGCCGCCTTAGCACTCCCACTTTGTATTGACATCATGATACACACAGTCCCATTGACCTACTTTTGTGGTCATTTGGGACATTAATAAAATTATCTATCAATTTCTCTAGCGAGGGCCATATTTTCTCCCTGTAAATCAAATATTTTAAAATGAATATTTAAGAAATACCACTCTCAATACCTTCATTTCTTTATGCAATCATACACATTGATCCCCAAGCATTCCCATCATTGATGCCACAATTGCTAAGAATGGCACCTTTACTTGATAACTTTGACTTGGGATTTTAACCTTGAGACTACACGGGTGCACGAGTTGAAGAGTCCTAATAGACAATGAT
>LPNX010580474.1:206095-251263 GCA_001517045.1 Pseudotsuga menziesii | reverse complement strand
ATAATTTTATAAACCTGATATATTATATAACAAACTTTATATGGCATACTTAGATTACTTTTTTATTCTCAACGTTGAAATATTCTCGTTCATTGTCTTCTTCTTTCTGATGGAAATTATCTAAAGCCACAATGGTTGAATTGAACTTATATCAACGCATTTCCTCAGGAATCATAACTACACTCCCAACCTTAGGCTTCGCAATTTACTTTTTTTATGCATAGTACCAAACAGCTAAGCAAAGGACACAGATAATACTAGAAATTGATAGCGAAACAAATCAGCAGATGCTTAGATAGATAAGATAAGATAATAAGATAATTTTATTAATGCCCAACTAACGACCACAAAGTAGGTCAACGAGACTGTCAGTTACAATGATGTCCCTGCTATGCGGGAGGACCAAACGGTCCCCCTTTTTAAAACAAAACAATGCAGAAAATTTTAAAAGATAGAGAATTCCTTTCTCACACTGGTTAAAAGAAAGCATGCCCACAATTGCAAATTAATAATGCAGCCTATAGGAGCCCTGACATGCACTCCGACAGCTACTTCAAACATTGTTTATGTCCATCTAGTAAATGAGTTCTCTGACTTCCTGTCTAGTTGTTGTTATCAATGCAAAGTTGTATCTAACTGCATCTGTTATATGAGCATATGATTCACAATTTTTCTGTAGAGGCAATCACAATCTAGGTGCAGGCATCCTTCACAACAATGGATATTACGAGATATACCTAATTAGCAATTTTGTATCTCTTATTCTTATTTAAAATAAAGTATACAGTGCAATTAGGAATAATGGCAATGTTTGAGTATACAGGTTTATGATTGTATACTTGCTACATTTGTCACCACTGCATTCCTTGACAATGATGTTTCGGAAAAAGTTTAAGCCACACACCAGGAATTGAACTTGCTCTTGTACCACTTAGCACTATTATGAACCAAAGCATTCATTCACACAAAGTATCATAAATGAGAACCATGTGATCCATAAGAATTAACTAATAATTATTGATATGACTGTGTTGATATTTACAATTGCTCATGACATTATAAATACTCATTAAACAGTCACAAGTATCGCTGTATTTCAGTTTTGAGGGCAGTCAACTTATGTTTATTTATAATTATAATTAGTTATATTCATTTTATATGTGATGACTTGTAATATATTTATTAATATATTCTAAAATTATATGTAACATACTTTATGTATATCACAGAGTGCATAGAGCATCTCCAAAGACCAAAAACAAAGAAAGATCAAAATAAAAACCTAATAGGGGGTGAACCCAAATGAATAAACCCTAGAGGCTAGACCATATAGTGAACTCAAATGAATAAACCGCAGACCATGTAGTAGAGACAAACTCAATAATGAGAAACAACTTTCTAGCAAAGAAAGTTGATCGACAGCGAAGACCCTAGCCAACATCTGAACAGAGGAGGTGCCAGCATCTGTATCAACCATCGTGAAAGTGCCAACACTAACCCTAATAATGTCGTTCAAAACAAACATTAAGATTTTATCGAAGTAAACCACACATTCCAAAATACCTTCCTAGATTAGCAATCTAGCCCCATAAAGGTCAATTTTTAAACAGATTAATGGATCAAGCAACCCATGACAAGGGATAAATTTCACATTAATCAATATTAGCAACAACACTTACTAATATGTAGAATGGCCATTTTAAAATGCAACCTTTAATGAACTCAATTTTCCACGCCACTTTTGAAAAAAATTATCTCCAAATATCAAATGTTTGAAGAGTCTAAACTAAATTTCAATAATAAGGAACCCAATGAGTTGAGTGACCATAAATTCTTTAATCACTCGCCCTTTTTTCAAAATACAAGCTTAACTGTTTATAAGAGGATTTTTCAACACACCTTTGTCATAGAGGTCATAACTGTATAGATCCTTTCTGTTGGGAATCTAATCCTTTGGGTTAGCATTTTCCATATTATATTATTATTATTATTCAGCCTTTTCATGAGAAAAGGAAATGATCGGTCATAGGGTAGACGAAGAGTCACCCGAGAGTCCAAGAGGCCAAATGGAATATGAAACCAAGGGTCACTTCTCATGTATATATGTACATTAGTTAATGAGAAGTAAGTGTGCTTTGACGCCTATCTTTCTATTTTGTGTGGTTTTCCTATTTTCCTAAATTGGCTTGTGTTTGCCAATATGATTTATGCCCTAATGGGCTCCTTACAATGGTATCAGAGCCGCTTGTGAACCTGCAGCCTGTGTTAATCTTCCATACGTTTTCATTGTTGGAAACCCTAATTTCTAGCATATCAATTATACTGCATTTTAGAATCATTGTTGGTGTACATCATTTTTCCTCAACAAATTCCTGTACATATGATATTATTCTCAGTCTGTCAGCCTGCAAATTCTGCCCCATAAGCATCCTCTTGTGAATTTTCCCTCAATGAAAGTTTTAGCAAATTCAATGAGTTACCCATCCATACATGAACTCTGAAGCACTCTCTCTCAGAACAAGTGTTGTATTGGTTCAGCATGGAATCTTGTGAAGATTCTCTTTGAAGTGATGCGTTGAACAGCCCAATGATGTGTGAAGACTCGAGAGAACCCTCATTCTGTTGCTCACCTACCTGCCAGTTGCCAACTTTCCCTCCACTATTCTCTCCTGCCAGCCTGCCTGCCATAAGCGTTAATCTCCTGCATGATACCGACCTACGATAAAGGAACGTTTCAGGTATCTTTGAATTGATGCAAGTCCACTCCAAGAATGTTGTAAGTCCATCTCCCTCTATATTGTTGTACTTAGTGTTTTGTGAGTCTTCTCTCTACATTTTCTCCCAAGCAAACTGATTTTGGTATAATCATATTGTTCATTATCCCATTTAACAACAATTTGTCCATTCAGCCACCTGCGTTGCCACACAACCAATGAACTCTAGCATTTGGGTCTCAATTTCTTGAGCTATGCAAATGAATGATTGTGTATGTTATCGAATGCATGAAGATGTGATAGATGAGATTGTTAGCTGTTGTGTATATTTTGTGAGTCGAGTCCTCCATGTTCGAGCGGTCTTCCATGTGTGCGCTGCAACTTGTTACAAACTAAGTTGCACTAAGTTGGATTTCTAAACAAGCTGCCAAAGATGAACAATCACTTGTTCAAATTTAAAGTTCAGAAGTCCTTGCACGCCTTCCTACGCCCTTTTTTTTATTTTTTTTATATGTTCATACCCCATGGGGAATTGTAATAAAATGAGTTAGCATGATGACTTTATGTAAAAGGTTTGGTTTCCTAAGAGTTATTTATTAATGCATTATTCCAGGGTGTTTTTTTATTGTTAATTATTTATTGTTTTTAAGCGATAAATAATTTTCAAGTTTTTCACCCAAATCTCCAAAGCTGGAATAATTGGCTTATTAATTAAGCCTTAGGAGGTTATTAAAACCTATGTGTCGATGTATATTACCATGCTAATCATTATTTTGAGTCATTATGAACATGTCCTAAGTCCCACATAGGTTTTTTTATTTCCAGAAAATTTTATTTTTCTCGTTTTTATAGACTTATTTTTAATAAGCTAATTGTAAAAATGTAAAAAGTCATAAAAGTGTGGCTAGATGGTTGTTTTTGCCATGGGGATGCTCATTTTCTAACTCAGAGCACCCACTTAACCCCTAGACCCACTTTTCTAAGTTTTCGAGTAAGTATTTAACCCCAAAAATAATAATTATTCAAAAAACCCAAAAAAGACCAAAAAAATGAAATATTTAAAAATCTTGGCAATTAAAAAAATAAAAGATAATTGCCAAAAATGAATTTTTTGACTTGGCAAATCATTTTGGCAAGTACCCGGCCAAGGAGGACAAGGCAGATGTTGTCATTTCAGAGAGTTTTAAGAGTTTGGAACTTTCCTCTTCAAAGAGGGGTGCAATTCTCCAAGTGGGGGCGCAAGCTAGATAGAAAAGCTTTCAAGTTTGGCAAAAGGATGGAGTTTGGGTAACTACCACCTTAGGCAAGTGATGTTACCATCCTTAACTCATTGATCCGACCCCTATCCACCTCACTTCCAACTCATTCAGAGCTAGCGCCTCCTTGAGGAAATGCGCCCCCTCTAGCTTGCCAAGTTTTCTATTTAAACAAGCGCTCTCTCTTCATTATGGAGAGATGATTTGGGCATTGAACCTCTGCTCTTGTATTTTGTAAATTGTTATCATTGTGGAATAAAGTGAAGGCTTTGGAGGCATACCTGTGTAGGGTATCAATGTGTGGATGATCTATTATCTTATGTGAGGTATACTTGTATCAATTGCATGCTTTGTTCGTATATGGCTATAACTGTGCTTGGTAGGATATATGTTAAAGAACTAATCAAAGTTTGTTTACTTGTTAAGTTCTTTGTCTTCTTATATGCAAAGATCAAGAAATTATATGTTTTACTTGTTTGTATGCATATTTTTCTAATCTTTTGTGCAAGCGATACATGTTATTAACAAATCTTTCGAGGTTTAGTTCAAGTTGTGCAGGTAGATCTTTCAAAGAAGTGGTGGATCTTGTTTGAATCTCCTAGTTCTTATTGCATATTTAATCTCATTAATATATTGGAGAATAACTTATCAATCTGATTTATATATGCACATTGAAAGTTCAAATCTGACCTTTAAAACCAATATTTCATAGATCTAGACTTGCTTCCGAATCTACCTCTGACCATCAGATCAAATGTGAGTAACTTTTCTTTTTCGAGGGTGCCTCTATCCCATTTTGTTCATGCTTCGGACAAACAATCTAGTCCTCTCCATATTATCATATCTTCGGAACCAATGATCTGCTATGAACAATTTTTGGATCCAATCACCTGCTTTCATTTATCCTCAGTTTCCCTTTGGGGTTCATCCCGTAAAAGTGTCCTAGTTGGATCAGTGATAGATTTATAGGTTTTGTACTTGTTAAAAAATTGCATTTATCTTTTCGAAGTACTAATTTTTTATGCTAAAATTGTATACCTTGATTTGATTGATTCATTGTTTTTAGCATAACATTACTTGTTGTTTTGCAGCAGAATATGATAAAAGAGAGAAGCACTCTGGCCAAATTTCGAAGAAACAAGCCATCCGAAGATTCCTCTTTTCACAATTCTCTTTTTGGCCATTTTTTTAAGGCCCTATATTGTAAACCTTGTGTTTCCTATTCTACAAAGGAGCACAAGTAATTTCTATTTCTAAATCATTGTAAAAAAGAGAAGCAAGTGGGCAGCCAAGTGCCCACACCCCATCCCCCCCGAGGGAATTCGTACTTTTTCTATTTTTTCAGTTTTTTCAATTTTTTCCAATTTCTTTCAAGTTTACTAAGTAAATTTTACCAAAACCGGTTGTGTTCTTGGTAACGAGAGTATCGGCAATGTGATTTAAAAACTCACATTTAGTTCTTAAAACACTTAACATTTACAAGGCTTCATTCCCCGTATGCTCTTGTGACCACTGCAAGCCTTTGGCTAGATCGGTGGGACAATCAAAACGGGATTGAAGTGACTAGTAATTAGTTGAACACTTCAATTAATCCCTACAAAGTGAAAATCCGACACTTTGTTCGATTTTACCTGGTTGTGGAGAAATTCTGCAAGTGAAGCGGGAACCTCTAGAAAGTGACCGTGGGGCACCGTTAGGCTACACACTCGTTTGGTGTAGTGTTGAAAACAACCCCACAAATTCATCTAACCCACACGTCACTGTGAGAGCTACTCTTTGGTAAATCCAGACATATTCCTCGTACCCCCTGGGTATATCTGGAATACCATTTCCCTCATAATAATAAGATCATTACCACATTCTTAATAAAATTTACCAAGAATTTACCCACTCCCTAACTACTCATTTAATAATTTTAAAATTGACCAACCGAGACAATTGCAATACTTCTCGAGACTTCACTAGCAACCCCCTTACAAACACTCCATTAGCACTGGTCTATTTGGCATTCTATTTTATGTTTAAGTTAATCAATGTGTTATTTGGAATGATATTTTAAATGCTAATTATTTAAACTATTTGCAGATCATCTCAATTTTGGTATTTATTGTTATCATCTCCTAGACTTGTTGTTTTATTTTATATATTAAACACCATAGTTTATTTTACTAGGGACCACCCCCTTGGCTTCGCTAGGAGAGAGCCTAGACGGAGGAGTCAAGATCAAGTGACAGCACTTGACTCTTGCTTGCCCCTAAGGTCGCACCCAGTGGCTTAAAGATTTCTGACACATGACCCAAGGTGCGAATTAGGCGGCAACACAACTTACATTATAAAAGTTATTTTGAGACCTGAAACTTCGGTCTCATATTGAGAGTTGTGAACCTATGGTCTGAATGAAGAGCCAAACTGAAAGAGAATGTGGTGTAGAATCACGCCTTCTTCAACTACATGTTTGAAGCCGTGATGATGTAATCTGAAGAATCACACTCTTATTCAGCTGAGTGGAGGTAAGATGTTTTGTATTCTATGCTGCATATGTTTGTTGGGAATACATAAATTCGAATTTCTGCCGTAACTATGTGCGTGGAGTTTAAGTGAAAAATTTGCAAACATTTTTCATCTACGTTGAGGGAAAGAGGCCCGTGAATGTTGTGTATGTTTGGAGCTGGAAATGGTGTAGTACATGTTGTCTGAAGTGCTTCTTATTTCTGAAGCAGATGTATGTCCCCTCCTTGTGCTTGTATCCACTCAATGCTTGCAGTTGTGTATCATGGACCTACCACAAGAAACTTTGTTGTTTCCAGTTCACCCAACTAAAATAGCATCAGTTCGCATTCTAGATAGACATAGTTTTGAAGATTACAGTCACCTATGGAGAGGCCATTGAGATGACAGTTGGAGAAATATAATTGATGATCATTGAGTTGAAGTGATTGCTTGCTGATAACTGAAGTTGGAGCTAATGGAAAACCCAAATTTCCATTTTCGTGGAGATGAGACCATTGGTCGTGAAGGTCGCTTACATGAGAAACCCTAATTTTTTTATTGCATTGCATTGAATATCTCTCTCCCAATTTTGTGCGTTGAGTAGTGATGCTAGTGATGACTGCAAGAGAACCGCGACCTCCCTTTGAAGAGTTGCACATGACATTGAGGAGAATATTGTGTCCAATGTTGGGCCCCTCTTCATGTTCAGAAGAGAGCCTCACTCATAAATGACTGCAAAATCAGCCTTAAAGAAAATGCTACATGGCAAATGAACTGTGCCTTGGAAGCTACGATCTTGAGAGCTGCATGAGAATAAGCATCATGACGGCCCTGGAGAAAATACTCTTGGAGATTTCAAAATCAAGGTATGTGGGATTGTATTTCTATGTTTCATTTCTCTTGGTGAATGCGATGCATGGAAATGCATTAAAATATGAATAAAGTTGGTGAAAGACTTCTTTCTCCTCTAGTGCGTTGGTTGTGTCTGAAAACTTTGATGTATGTTGCGATCTCTCTGCGTGGAGAGTCATTAAAATTTGTGACTCCAAGTTGATGCATCACGTTTGTTATAAAAGATTTGATCAAATAAAGGTTGTGAGTGGTGTTAAATGTCAGCTACCAACATAAAGCCTTGAGAAGGCAAGGAAGAGAGACCCAGCCAGTGAGAAGGGTTGGTGAAGCATGAAGCCAATGTTGATAAAGGCTCATCCATTATTCATTGATCTCTTAAGAGCTGCGAATGCTATTTTCAAGTTTGCTACATGGAAGAATGTGCCTACAGCTGTGATTTTTGATACACGAACTCTGCATGATGTTTGAAGGCCACTGTGATTTTTTCTCCTTGATGAATAGCGTATTTTGAAGTACTCCTTGAAGCATCTCTTCTTTTTTTGCTCTATTGAAATGCGTGGAATGTGAAGTTGTCTGAATCCTAGACTGATTGCCACCATGTAAATACCAAATGAAGACTTGTGACTGCTCTGGGAAGCTATTGCTAAATACTGTGTGGAGATAACTAAAGATTGGAGTTGATGCGACCTCCTCAGTGACTACATTAAGCTGTGTAGTATATGATGCTATTGCTCACCTAAAGACTGTGGACTCCATATGAAGCTACCATTGTGAGCTTAGTTTGTGATTGAGTACGAAGCTATTTGTTGGATGAAAGTTGTGCGCATTCTGTGGATTCTCTCCAAGGAAGTGAAGACTGCAACCTCGCCAAGTACCTATAGATTCCAATGCTCGGGAAGACTACTCTTTCTTCCAGTCACTATGAAGACTGGTGTGACTTCACAGGATGAACTTCATATGGTGAACCTCTTTGCATGAGTATACTGCGTTGGTGAAGAAGGTGAATGTCTCTCCAGAAACAACATGCTCTCCTGTAGATTGCAGATTTCTAATGTTGTAAAATTTGAAGAGTTTTGGTTGAACATTGAAGCATGAGACTGAACTGATATGTAGAGCATTGTGCTTGGAAAATGTCAAGCTGCTGTGCTATGACTTCTCATTGAATTGAACATTGGAGACTGTTTTGGTTGCAGATTGGTTGTTTTGAGCGATGGTATGGTCTGTGTGATTCACAATGACCATGTGAACAGTCTATTTGGAATCTTTAATTCATTGTTTGGAAGCTCTATTCCTTTAATATTGTCAGAGTATTGCAGAGTTGTGTAACAGTCTTGAACCTGTTACTGAGTTAGTATTTGCAACAATAATATTCTTGAAATACAGAGAGTGTGATTAAAGAAGACTCCTGCCATAAAGGAACACATCCTCCCTCTACAAAATTGTTCATATTTGGTCCATCATCTCATCCTCTGTGAAGAATTCAGCTGGTGAATGTAGTTTTCTGTGTATAGCATTGTAAGAGCATCAGTTGCATTGCTGAGTTCAAGTCTAGTCTCTGGTCTAATCATGAAGGTTGTGATGTGAATAAATATTTTGTAAGCAGTAGATTTGCATTCTTTTGTGAATGTAGCTAAGAGCAATTTAATTTTTGTCGTTGCGCTGTATGCTTGGAGCATTGATAGCATGTGAAATACTCTTCCTACAAGAAAACCTTGTACAGAATTTGCAGAGACCATTACGATTACTCAGAACTGTGTTTCCAGCCTATTGCTACAGCTGCAGAAATAATTTGTTTGCTGCAGAATTGAATAGTGTTGTAGAATTGATTTGTAGAATAGAATAGCGATGTTGCGGAATTGAAAAGTGTTGCTGCTGTATTTATTTGTAAGCTGCTGCAGAATCAAATTGACAGCTGCAAAATTGTGTTACAGCAAAGTGATTTTGCAGACTGTTGCAGAAAATGTTGGATGACTGTCCAGTTGTTGATTGACAACATTGAGCTTCCATAAAGCCCTGGGAGTAAATTGTCCAAATTATGTTGCAGGCAGAATGAAAATTTGCAGATCTGAAACTAGTATGCAGCTGCTTCATTAGAAGAAAATTGCAAAGCAAGATTCATTCAGGTATAGCAGATTCCTCAATTCAACCATCATAAATGTAACTTACAACTGTGTCTGTTTGTAAGTTTTTTGTACTTGTTTTGGTACTTGCTTCTGTTCTGTAAGTATCAAAATCGAAAGGAATAAGTTGAAATGTGTATTGTATATGGGTGCATTTTTGGTTGTGCCCGACACCCTTCACCTTTAATGTTTGAATCTGCTGAATATATTTGTAAAGCATGGAGTTGCAAGATGCCCTATGTATTTTAAGCTATGTTGCATGGGAACGGTTCCAGGTTTTGAGAAACTCGTTCCAGAGGTTCCCGCGTTCCTGGGAACTTGGGAACCGGAACAAAACGTCCCGAATTCACTGGGAACGGTTTCTGGAACATCAGAACGTTTAGGGAACTTCGGCGGAAAAAAAGGGGAACTTGGAAACTTCGAAATTGACGTTTCAATTTTTGGTAACGTCTACACATTCCCTAAAGCAACAGGACCGGCCACTAGCTCCTCGTCGAAGCTCGCAACCCAAAATAAATATATATGGCGGCAAAATCTCCCACAAATTTTTGCTGGCTGAAAATATACTCACTTCACGTTTAATCAACACACAATCATGATCAAATCTTAGTCTGGTCATTGGTGGCGTTAGCAGTTAATTGCTAGAGGGTCAGTCACTGAGGGTCGAGCAGTCACTGAGCACAGTGAGCAGTAGTTGAGATTTGAGGGACGATGGAAGTGATTTCTGATTTCTCAATTGAGCAATCGTTGAGATTTGAGGGCTGGCTGGAGTAAGCCGAGCATGGAGAGCTGGGCGACTTGGCTGGAATTCGAGGCCCAACCAGAGTGAAAGAGCATTCATTTGGGAAAATTTAGAGTGGCAGTGTTGGAATTTGGGCACACAGACAGCAAGCTAAACGTTGGAGCAACTAAGCTGAGCCAGCGAGCAGGTATATTGTTTTAGAGTTTTTTATAAATTATTTTTTAATTGATTAATTTTTGAAATGATTAACATTGAAAAAGCATTTTCATGTTTCCAACTTTACATATAGCTTGGTTACACTTCAGCGTCATCTTTGGTTTATGGCATATGCCCATATTGGTAAAACTCCTTAAATTTCAGTCGACCTGATGGTTATAAAATACTAAAATAGCTTCTTTTAACATATTGGTTGTTAAATGAGTTTTACAATGAGATTTGTCTGCCTTTGTATTGCTTTTAAGTTTTTTATTTCAAGACTTTAAGTTTTAACTCTTCTTAATTTTTTACTTTTTATTCTTTCCCCTCTCTCTTCATCTATAAAATATTAAATCATAATTTAAGTTTTTATTTTTAAGTTTTACCATTTAGTCTTAGTCTAATTTTATATATGTATAAAAAGAACTTGTCATTATTTAATATTAACAGTTTACACTTTGTAATAGTGCTGTTATATTATTAAATTTTTTTATTGTTGAGACTTGAAACTTTATATTTTTCCAATGCATGAATTTATATTTTTAATTTTTTAATATATTTTATTGTCGTTCCCAATCTGCCGTTTGCTGTAAATTTGGCAGAAACCTCTAACCGTATCCAAAACTTGTTCCCACATTCTGGAAACTTGTGCAACATAGATTTTAATCTACCTAGACTTCTGCTCTTGCACCTGACAGGGGGAAACATTATGTCAGCTTCAAGTTTCGAAATCTTCTTCTGATAACTAGCAGCCATGGCCGCCTTCAAGCCAAAGCAAGCAAGCCTGAGCCACAAACAGTTTCAACACCAAATTAAGTGATATAACCACATAGACAGAACGTAACAATTTCGAGAGTACTCGTGTGTTTTGTGTCTAGTGCTGACACGTTGAGTCTCTCCTCACTTTCAGAGTTCTCATGTGTTTTGTGTCTAGTTGTGACACCTTCAGACTGTCTTCTCCTCAAATTGTTCCTGACAAGGGAAAATTAAGACTGTCAGTAACAAGCGAGCAAGATCAAGCGAGTCGGAAAAAGCGAGCATGTGAAGAGCTATGTTCGACTGAGCTCCATAGTTGGTGGTCATCCTAAAACCACCGGTATCGAGAGTGTTATGTTGCATCTGTACCCAGCGCACCTTCATATGTGCCCCAAGGAGATAGAGCCATTTTTTTGACCAGGAGGGGTGTTATTCAGCAGTGATGGTCATGACCGACCCTTTGGTCCTTCCTTAAGGACTACTATGGCTTAATGGCACTACTAACTGCCTTTTGTTGGGGTTTTTGACCTCAAGGTTGGTGTTTGAGGCTCCTAGGTGTTCGTCACTAGGTCACATGACCCCACACCTTGTTTGCTTGCTCTAGTGGCCTTTGCTTCAGCTACAAGACCTTGGTCTCCCTTCATAGCCACCTTGGGCACCCTCCTGGCCCCTCATCTAGTTGGCGGTCCCTCTCCTTGGGCTCCTTCCTCAGAGGATGTCATCATTCCTCCCAGGCCATACTAGTGCTTTGAGGAGGGCGTTGAGGGATTTTACAGCATTCTCGGAGTTAGATGGGGTATAACGCCCTCCCTCCAACTCACTCCAGCCTTTCATTCAAAGTGATTCGCTTATTTTAACAATTTTTGGCACCTAGGGGGGGAAATACCTCAAACGGCCTACTATAAGCCTACTTTAGGCTATTTTTACATTATTTTGTGTTTATAATTTTAAGTTGACATTTTATGTTTTCAAATCAACTTTTTTAGGCATGTAGGCCTGTATATTTTTGTAAAGTGAGTGTGAGAGGCTATTTATAAATTATAAGCCTCTCCTCACTTTATTTTTACATAAGATTGGGATAAAAATACTATGCATTTATTCTACCTTACTAGAGCTCTTTAAAGTGAGGCGCTTCCTCTTGAGGAAGACTTTTTTCTAGGTTTGATGATCAACTCTTGAAGTTTCCTTTGGTTCAACGCTCTTGCAAAGGTGACGTTGTGATTTGTTAGTTAAACACGTGCACAAGGAGGTATCCATGACTTATCTTGATTTCTCTTTGTTAATGATTGATGAATTATTTTGCTAGGGTTTTGTTCTTAGTCCCAAACCTTTCTCTTTTCTCATACCTAATTTTTGGGTTAGTTTAGGGTTAGTTTTTTGTTAGTTTAGGACTATTAGGGTTGCATAAAACCCTAGGTTAGACCTAATTCTCCTTAATGTCTCCTTTTCTTCACCTTTTTCAACACTTGGTCTGCCTCTTTTAACCCTAGGGTTTGTTGCTAAGGCTACAGCAACCCTCAACCCTCTCCTTTCCCTCCTCTCCTCTTCACCTTCCACCACCACAAACTTCCAAAACCCTCGCCCTCTTATTTTTCCTTCTTTTCTCCCTCACGGCCTAGGCCTTGCTCCTCCCTACCCCTTAGGCATGTCCCTTACCCATTCTCTCCTCCTTTTCCTCATGGGCCTGCTGCCCTAGGTTAGACCTAATTCTCCTTAACGTCTCCTTTTCTTCACCTTTTTCAACACTCGGCCTGCCTCCTTTAACCCTAGGGTCTGTTGCTAGGGCTGCAACAACCCTCAACCCTCTCTTTTCCCTCCTCTCCTCTTCACCTTCCACCTCCACAAACTTCCAAAACCCTCGCCCTCTTCTTTTCCCTTCTTTTCTCCCTCACGGCCTACGCCTTGCTCCTCCCTACACCTTAGGGATGTCCCTTACCCATTCTCTCCTCCTTTTCCTCATGGGCCTGCTGCCCTAGGTTAGACCTAATTCTCCTTAACGTCTCCTTTTCTTCTCCTTTTTCAACACTCGGCCTACCTCCTTTAACCCTAGGGTCTGTTGATAGGGCTGCAGCAACCCTCAGCCGTCTCCTTTCCTCCTCTCCTCTTCACCTTCCACCTCCACAAACTTCCAAAACCCTCACCCTCTTCTTTTCCCTTATTTTCTCCCTCACGACCTAGGCCTTGCTCCTCCCTACCCCTTAGGCATGTCCCTTACCCATTCTCTCCTCCCTTTCCTCACGGGCCTGCTGCCCTAGGCTACAGCAATGCCTCTTCTCACCTCGTCCTACTTCATTGGGCTGCTCCCTAACCTCAACCTGCTTTTCTTCCTTCACATCAGCCCATGGACTCCCCTTTTCTTCCACAAACCAGCCCTTGGGTTGTTCCTAACAAGCTCAGCCTGCCTCCTAAGTTCCTCGCTCCCTTTCCCTGGTTCACCTTTTCAGCCCTCCGCCCTATCTACATGCCTCGAGCAGCCCTTTGCTTTCTCATCTTCAAGGCTTTGTCCAAGCTTTTGCCAGGTGTTAGGGTTGCCCTTACAGTGGCAGCCCTTCTTATAAACAGTCTGTCGTACCTTTCCTTTTCTACCAGCTCTTAATCAATGTTTTAAAACTTGGACTCGGACTCGAAATCGGTAATGAATCGATAATGACTTGGCCGATTTGAATTTAATGACTCGGATTACTCAAAAAATACATAAAATATTAAATTTTAAAGAAAAACAATATTTTAAAGATTTTAATCCATGCTTGCAAAGCATTAGAGACAAAATATCCAACTTCTACTCATGCATATACCATTAAGTGTGAATATATCAAAATGGCATCGAGTGTACTGTGCAATACATATCTAGAACAAAAAACATGATCAATGAGGCCTAAATGGCTTGTATAGTCCAAAAAACATGTTATGATGCCACTACATCATATGTCAATGATCATACATCTCTTTTTGTTTAACCTTCTCCTCTTCAAATTCATTAAACTATTGTTGCAACTCCAACCTAATCTCACCAATAAACTCTAAAATCAGCTTCCCATGGGGCAATATTTCCTCTAACAGCAGCAAACTGTTGTTTAAATCTATTAATGCCCCCTACTTTAATCCATGTCTTGCAACACTTGCAATACATTTTCCCTTCAATGACATCAGCATGGATCCATGCCTGATCTTTTCCTTTTGGGGCCAATCTAGAATCTAAATGCTAAGCAAATCTAAACATGCAAAGAAAAAAGAAAAAAATCTTATTATTTTAGCAACAAACAATAGAAAACAAGACTAATATTTGTCAATTTAATGAGAAAAAAAAGAAACAATGGCTAGCTGGAAGCTAACATACATCTAGGTAACAGAAAACCGATCTCCAACAGTCCAACTTCTCCAATCATGTTGATTGTTCGTCACTATTGGACGCTCCTCCAAGCCTCCATGAATCCAAACAACAATAATGCCAAATGCTCACAAACATCTTACAACAAAAGTGTGAGGCAAATAGAGGGGCAAGGGGTCATCTTATGGCCTCAGGTTATGGTTAGAATAAGAAAAACCTTAAAAATAAAAAATAAACATGTTATTTTGGAGTCTGCATTCTTGTGGGTGTCTGCCACAGCTGACTCAGCTGACTCGAGTTGCAACTCGGTCAACTCGGTCGACTCGGCCAACTCGGACCCTACCTCGACCGACTTGGACCCAACTCGGCCGACTAAGTATAAAATCGGCCACCTGAGCTGAGTTGCAGGCCGAGTCAACTCGGTCGGCGGTCAACTTGGACTCGGACTCGGCTGGTTTTTAAAACACTGGTCTTAATACCTTATTACCTGCACACTAATCAAACAACACTGGTTAGAATGGTTACATTACATACCGGCTTGAATTGGTTGGAGTGTCAACAACACATTATGCACACTTTGTTTGAAATACGATCGTTACTTGAACTCTGAAATGTTATTATGCAGCTGCTAGTAATAACTTACATTTTGTTTTAGACCTTATTCATGTTGCTTATACAATGTCTGGAACTGAAACTTGAACACACAATGGATGGTTATTGCTACTTTCATGACTAATATAACATTGGGATGAATCAATACTGTTGCTAATGATCATTTAAAATATTGTATTCAGACCTTGCTTATAAGTACATTATATTGTTTATGGTATATAGTAATTTATTGTTGCCTTACATAAAGTTTGAATCTGATACATGAATACATGTTGTTACTAACGTGGTTTACATTGCATTATGAATGAGTACATGTAATTATTGCTTCATCCTCCTTTCCATTAGTAACACTTACAAAAAATGACATATCATACCTATTATGGATGAATGTACTGCTGAAATTGGCATACTAATTGTACTTACATGATCTATATTCTCTCACATAGTACGTTTTCTTCATTTCTAAATTTACTCCATAAGGAACTGGTCACTAACCTCTCTTCGAGGAAGATATCATTTGGTGTTTTAGTATCCTTACAGAGCTGCCATAGGGATCTACCCTAGGAAATTTCAACTTCCAAAGAAGTTTGGAGAAGTGACTAAGGTGACAGTGGTCACTCTCTCCTTCGTATGTTGGCCGATGACTAGCCATGCTAGTTTGCCCGATAACAGAGAGCACCTTCATGTAGCAGAAGCAAGTGCAAGCTTCTAGCCACCTTGCTTGGAAAAAGATTGTCAAGCTGGAAATGTTCAGCAAGATGCAGTTGTTTACTTCAGGTTTCAACTCTCCAGATGGTTAGTGGTCAGCCTTAAACCACCATTTCAGTAGAAGACTTCTACCTCCTGTTGCTTCTGCTTGAGAAGCTCCGAGCAGTCATGCTAAGCTCAAGATAGAACCTCTGAGACTCCGCGCTAAGTTCGAGAGTTTGTGGTCATCATCAAACCACCCCACATAGTAGAAGATTTCAGCTTCTGCTATCCATTTTGGTTGGTGATCATCCACAACCACCCCTTTAAAGAACTTTTGTAGTTTAATAGAAGATGGTACAAGCTTCTGCTAACTTACTTGGCATAGTGCTTTGTCAGGCCTTTTTATTCAAGTCTCTTCTTTTTCTTGGACTCCTATACACCCCTCAAATTAAGTGGGGAATTGTTGGGAATCTAACCCTTTGGGTTATTATTTTCCACATTGTATTATTATTATTATTCAGCATTTTCATGAGAAAAAGATATGATCAGTCATAGGGGAGACCAAGAGTCACCCGGAAGTCCAAGAGGCCACTTGGAATATGAAACCAAGGGTCACTTCTCATCGATATATGTACATTAGTTAATGAGAAGTAGAAGTCCAAGAGGCCACTTGGAATATGAAACCAAGGGTCACTTCTCATCGATATATGTACATTAGTTAATGAGAAGTAAGTGTCCTTTGACACCTATCTTTCTGTTTTGTGTGGTTTTCCTACTTGCCTAAATTGGCTTGTTTTTGCAAATATTATTTATGCCTTAATGGGTTCCTTACACTTTCAAGTCATTTTTTTAATTTATTTGAACAAAATATGATTTTAAAATCGATATTATTTTCCAAGGAAAAAGTTCATGTTCATATTAGATTATGAGATACACTAAGTTATTACCGATAATAGTCAGTGTTTTTGCCTAGTGGCCTTTGAATAGCAAATCTACTAGCTACTTGTGCGGTGGATTCATAAATTAAAGATAAAAAACAAACGCAATTCTCTATTATATGTTCTTGATTAGAAATCCCAAAATGCTTCATAGATACAAAGAAAGCTCCTAAAGGTGCTGAATTTTGAAGGTTAGATGAGTGTTAATACAAGTACTAATCAACGTACCTGAATCAAGCTGTATCTTGGTTGAACCAACCCCTTTAATGTCAAAGGTACTTCCATCTCCAAGTTCCACTTTCTTGTGGAACTGCTTGACCTTGATAGATGCCAAGGTCTCCTTAAATCCAATCATATGCTTAGATGCTCCTCTGTCTATCCACCAGGAATCTGAAAAGTTGAAGGTGGGACTTGAAAGTGTTGAGGCCAAGTAATATTCTTTTCCTTGACCTGTATTCTTGGTTTCAACCTTAGACCTCTTTTGTTGAGGTTGCTCTTCTTCTGTAGCAATTGAAACATGGTGTTTCTTTCTATGCCAATTTTTGTTAGATGGTTTTCTACACTCCCATGCATAATGACCAAGCTTACCACAATTATAACACTTAACTCTTGATTTAAAGAAATGCTTACCTCAAGGTTCCTTACTATTGTCCTTGTGTGGTAAGGGATTCTTTCCTTTCTTTGTTTTGACAAATAGAGTTGGATTATTTTATGGCGGGGGCACGAATTTGCTTTGGATCCTACTTCATTTAAGCAATCATGCCACAACCTTTCAAAGTTGGGTTGATCCCCTCGTCCATTTACTGAAGCCAAGAATGTCTCCCACGTTGTAGGGAGGCCATCGAACACTATCTACACAAGATCATCGTCTTCTACCTTATCTCCAATGGCCAAGAGTTGGTCTCTTATCTGAGCGATCTTAGAAAAGAAAGTAGCAACCTTCTCGTCTTTTTCCATTCTAACTGATCTGAGTTGTTTCTTCAAGACTCTTCTCTGAGTAGGAGCTTTCTTCTCATAAAGGTTAGCTAGAGCATCGAAGCATTCTTTGGCTGTCCTTAACGGAGCTAATACAGCCATCAGGTTATCTTTAACTAAGTCAAAGATAACTCGCTTTGCCTTGCCTTGCCTTGCTTCTTCTTGAATGCTGCTCTTCCTTGGGCTGTAGTAGGCTCCTCAACAACTCTAGTAACCAAATCATCTAGATCGCTTTCTTCTAGGATATTTAGAACCCTAGCCTTCCAAGCATTGAAGTTGGAAGCTCCCTCGAGCCTATCTTCTGATTTCACTGAAGGAGTAGCCATCTTAACCTTTACTTGTCAACTTGAAAAGTAAGCTTCTGTGAAGTATAGATCTTGTCTTAGGATCGTTGTAGTTTCTGTTGGCTGCAAAACAGAGTTAGCTACACCCTAAGCTCTGATACCATGTTGAATTTTGTAGGTTAGATGACTGTTAATACAAGTACTAAAATTCAATACATGAACATATAAAGAACTGAGGTAAAATTCAAACTATAATAAAACGTAACAACATAACTTTCATTTCTTTCAACTTAACGCTCTGCTGGTCACTACGTTAACTTAACGCTCTGCTGGTCACTGCATTAAAGTTGATCATTGAAATGTTTCATCAACTGTCATGTACAGAAAAATAATAAATAACACGTGGAGTAAACTACAAAAGATAAAGAATCTTAACCATTGTTGGATCCGCCTTATACTCAGTTAGTTCTGAGTTTGATCTTGTCACTGAAAGGACAAGTCAAACCATATACGTACCTTGAGAGAGAGAGGGAGTAAACAGACCTTAGTTTCTTCAATCAATTTAGCAATGCAGTCAAGGAGAATCACACAGATGCACTCAGAGTGAAAGATGTGCAGTCAAGCACTCTACCAACAGATTCACGGTGAACAAATTCCCGAAACCAGTCAAGGTGGATCAAACAGAAAAACTTAGCCTGTGCAAAGAATAGATCGCAGTAAACCCCATGCAGAATAACACAAAGGAAAAATCTGCAGACTGCCGTGGATAAGGAAAAACGTAGCCCAGACCGAGTAATCCAGGCAGATCGATGAAGACCAAGCAAAGAGATCGGTGAAGACTAGGCAGAGTGATTCCGAGAAGACAAGCCCGTGAAGGTAAGCCAGGCCGTGAGGAAAAACCAGCAATCACAATCCAAGCCCGTGAAAAACCAAAAATCAACAAATCAACAAATCACAGAGATCACCATGAACGAAAAATCACTAAATCGCAGAGATCATCATGAAGGAAAAAATCACGCAAACAAAATCCAAGCCCGTGAAGGGTAAGCCAAGCCGTGAAAAAAAAAATCACGCAGACAGCCGACAGAGAGAGCCCCTCAGATAAAAACGCAGACAGCCACCGAAAAATAATAATACGTGAAGGTAGATCGATGAGTCTATTTCTGATAAGGAATAGTATAACCTTTTTATAAGGTTTTCATAGGTGAAAGTGACCCAACTTAAAATCAAGTCAAAGGTCCAAATCTATAAGGGTAGTCCAAAGAAAAAAATAAAAATAAAATAAAGCCATAAAGTGAAATAACAAAAAGTTCAAAGATTTTAATATAATAAAACCATGAAGTAAGTAAATGGTCCAAAAGTAACATAAACTTGTTTTATGTAATTATAAAGTAAAAAGGTTTTAAACATAAAACTAAATGGTCCAAAAATCTATTAATAAAATCATAAGATTTTATTAATAAGATTATAAAATAACTATTTAAAGAATTTATAATAAAGTGAAAGTCCAAAGGTTCAACATAAGGTAAGTAGTCCAAAACTATAAGTGAGTTAAAGGTCCTTTACCAAAACATAAGGTAACCATAACAAAACATGGTCTAATAGTCTTTAATAAACCATTAGGTAAATACACTCCATAAAGTAGGAATCATCATAGTCAAATGTGCACACAAGTGAGAGTGCTAGGACCAAGAGTCAACAACCAAAAGATCAAGGTGAACCGTAAAGGTGGACAATCAATCAAATAGGACCAATAAGACCAAGTACTTTTCTCTCTCTCAAGGTACATAGTTTTATATATTTTGTCATCACTGTATAAGGGGGAAGATCCAAACAGATGGTACAATCCTTTTGTCCTTGACACTACTCCTAAAGGTTAGGTACTAGGGACATCGTCAAGGGGTGGCCAGTCCCTTGAGAATCAACCTAGCAATAACCGATTAGGAGAGGGGACATCATTATCTTCCATTCTTAATGAATGGCTTTCAGCCTTAGGCTGAGTTTCAGTCTCACACTGAATCAAGTTGATCAATCCCTGGACCCTAACCGGGTCCTCCATTCTCTCGCAGAATGGTTCTCAGTACTAAGCTGAGTTTTAGTCTCACACTGAAAATTGATCAACTACCTGCAGTACCTACTTGGACATTGTGTCCCTGGTCCTATACCAGAATATATCTTTGCCTCTACCTACAGCCTCTACTTGGACATCACATCCTTGGTCCCAGACCAAAATACCCTAGAGGCATATAGGGGCCCTAGCCACATGCTAGGGGCTTTGCCATGGCATCAACCTGCTTGGTCCTAGACCAAGAACCCCAGGAGACTACTGGGGGCCCTAGGGTACCTTCTAGGGTCTTACTCTGTCCTAGTCAACTGACTAGGAAACCATTCTTTGAGAATGGGTCTCGCAGCTGCACTAACTTTAACAAAAGGTTCCACAATGAAGACATTATCTCTTCCCATCTCTTCTTTTTAGATAATTATTGAATTGAGTTGAGTTTCACAGGTGCTTATTTCATCACACAACTGAACAGAAAGAAGAACCCAAAATTGCTTAACATGCATGTGTAATAGAAATTGAAATTGATTGTTGAGAATGTCTCTCTTGCTAAGAGGGAGTGTTAAAGATAGTGCAATTGTGAGACCCATTCTCGGGGAGGATGGTACCCTAGTCAGTTAACTAGGGTTCTTGGTCAGTGAATCAGGCAAAGTAAGTCCCTAGAAGGTACCCTAGGGACCCCAGTAGTCTCATGGGGTTCTTGGTCTAGAACCAAGCAGGTTGATGCCATGTCAAAGTCCCTAACATATGGTTAGGGGCCATATATGCCTCTAGGGTATCCTGGTTTGAGACCAAGCAAATCTTGCAGGTTGAGGCAGAGACTTCCTGGTCTGGGACCAGGCATATTCTTGGTTTAAGACCAAGCAGTCCGTGCAGGCACATACCTGGTCAGCTAACCAAGTGGATCTTGGTCAGTTGACCAAGATGATGATGTGTGATGTCCTCTCCCCTAATCAATTATTGCTAGGTTTTATCTCAAGGGACTGGCCACCCCTTGATGATGTCACTAGCATTTAACCATTAGGAACAGTATGGAGGACCAGAGGATCACATCATCCAGTTTGGATCTCCCTTATACATTGAAGATAAAAATATATGGAAGACACATGACAATATACCTTGAGAGAGAGAAAAGATTAAAGTCCTTGGTCTTGCTGGTCCTATGGGTAAAAGGGGTCGTTTCCCCACCTTGATGGTATACCTTGGTCTTATGGATAAGGGGGTTGCCTTACCACCTTGTTGTGACCCCTCTAGTTGACTTGTCATCCTATATCTTCCTATTGGTCCTAGCGCCCTTATTGTGTGTGGTACCTTAACCACCCTTGCTGTGATGACTTAAACTTATTATTTTTATTGTTTTTATTTTTTGATAACCATCCTAAAACCTAGGGATGTATAAGTGGCCCTTCTAGAAGGCTTGTCAAGATTATAAATTAAGTTCATAACTTCATTCTTGTGTGCATCTTGACAGAAGAAAAGTTCAGATCTGATCCTTGACTGTTTGTTGCTGGTTTGTACTTGACGCCTAGGGTTACTGATGTTTTTGAGTGGACGTTTTGGGTTTTGCTGCTTCTATCTCCTTGTGGACTGGCCGTGACTATTTTGGAACTCTTTGGGCTGGCCGTGACTGTGATTGCTTTCACCAAGCAGGCTGTTGAGCTGTTTGTGACCTTCTTTGGGCTGGCCGTGACTGTGGCTGCCTTCTCCCAGCAGGCCGTGACTGTTTTGGATGCCTTTGGGTTGGTCTGTGACTGTGTTGACCTCTCCTAGCAGGCCGTGACTGTGAAACCCTCTCCCAACGCTGGGCCGTGACTGCACATGCTCTTTATGAGACGGGCCGTGGACTGTTTGACTTTTCTTTGCTGCGCCGTGACTGTTTTGCTGTGCTGTGACTGTCATCTGATCACTTGAGCTGGGTCATGGACTGTTTGACCTTTCTTTGCTGGGCTGTGACTGGCATGTGATCACTGGAACTGGGCCGTACCCCTCCTACTGCTGCAATACTGAACCGTGATCTTCTTTACGACTGTCTGGGTAAGCTCTGACCTGTTTGCAACTTCCAGGGCTGATTCATGACTGAATCTTGACTGCTGTGTACTGTAGTGACCTCTACAAGCTGAGCCATGTTTGTGTTAAGTCTGCAAGAGGGAGCTGTGATCTTTTGAGGTTGTTTAACTGTATTTGGGGCTGAATATTACGGCTGCTATCCTACTGGGGTCTTCATATTTGGTGACTAAGATATCTTATTTGGTACGGTATGTTTCTAACCTAAACATACAGCAATCTAACCTACTCTCTCTCAAGGTATGTCATCTGTTCCTTCGTTGATCTTGTCCTTACAGTGACAAGATCTATCTTCAAAAGTATCCGAGTATAAGGCAGATCCAAACCAGATCTAAACCAGCATTGTTATTTATTAGTTGTTAATCATTAGTTTGTTTTGTACTATACTCTTGTTATTGTTGCTGTTCTGTACATTGCATTTGATGAATTGTATCTCAAGGACCAACTTTAACATTGACCATTGGAGTGTTAAAGTGGAAAGATATGAAAATTATGTTTTTAATTTATTACAGCAGTACTGTTCTGGATCTAGCTTTGTTTTAGTTTTGTTTTTGCATTAAAGTATAAAATTTTCAATTTTCTTATATCAAACCCTAACCTAACCCAAACTTTAACACATTCCACCCCTCTGCAACTAAGGAACTTCCAATGTTTAGTGTTAAGTTGATTACCCAGATTCAAGCTATTCAAGCTAGATTAAATTTCTTTAGGAAAGATGTGAATTATTAAGAGCTTGGGACCACAGTTAATATGTTGGCCCTTCTTACTTGTGTTGGGTGAGAATGTTTCATTCATAGGCTTATAACCCCCATATATTAATATAACTCAGAAGGTAATCTTTATGAAATTCAATGTAGTATAAGATAAATCTTCTTTATTTATCTATACCTATATTTTAAAAAAAATGAGCCAAATATTATACAAAATCACAAGGATGTTATGTTTGTCGTGTTGTGGTCTAGTGGTTAGACAGGGTGCGACTCTGTTACTGACACCAATTCAAACCCCAACAAGCAAAAGACCCTGGATTATAAATTGATAGAGTTTGACAAGTTTCACATGCAACATTAATTCAATTATAAAAATGAAATAAAACTAAGAAAAAATGGGAGGAGGTACGTTTGAATCTATGTTGCAGGGAACCTATTACCCCCTGCATTTGTGTCCCTAAAATGCCAAGAACCACAGAATTGTGAAGCAAACGTGCTGGAAATGTGGTCAAACATTTCACCTGGCATTTTAAAATTTGGAAATGCAACAGGAAACACCATGTTTTATTTTGAGGGCATTTTTCCTCCTATAGCCTGCGTTTTGACCTCCAAAAAGCGGAAATGAACACCTGGGTCCAGGACCACCCAAACAACTAGACTTGCTATTAAAGCTTTGATAATGATGCTTAGACACTAATTTGACTTTAATACATCCAACCATCTCTTCAATAGAATTATATCTATGTAACTTTGATGCATCCATTAAACATCATAAATGATGTCCTTGTTTTGGAAGCATATTAAACATTTTTGGAGAATTTCAAGCTATATTCTGAGACATTACGATGAACAACAGTGTTAGGGGTAAATTTGTAGTAATTATCCAATGTAAGGTCTTAATGTACTGTAAATTGTATTGTTATTGTTGTTTTTTAATGTAAACTTATGTCATTATAAGTTGTTGATGAGCAAAAAGTCGTAGTTGTGATTGCTCGGCATCCCAACTGTCAATCGATACGATATAGAAGATGCATGTGGATGACACAAATTTTGAGTGATTCCCAGTGAGCGGATCGCTCTCCATGTGGCTTACCATGGGTGGATAAAATAATTGAACAAAAATTATGCAGGAGTTTAGACCATATCAAGCCCAATAATTTTACAGATAATCGATTGAGCTTTATGTGCAAATAGGAATGTCAAATTCCTTCAAGAACATTGAAAACCAAGACACATACTGAGATTATAAGCCCCTAATTCCTCTGCAACACATCTTCATTCAAAGATATGTCCGCTGTTGTACATTTGAATCTGGTAAAATCTTGAATATCAACAAAGAATGAGTGATGGACCTCACAAAGAAATAATGATATGGTTCCTTTTTCCAAAACAAATGGTTATCTAATATTTTGATTTTGACTCTTCACAATTTTGAAATTTCCTTTATTTCTTTTGTAATTCAACATTAAGTGGAATTTAACAATAACTGCATTAGTCTCCAGACTCAGATATGCAATCAACTCACACTCGGGATGAAGTTGTTCATGTATGGGGATGAAATAGATTATGTAATGTTACAATTGTGACTTAAATGCTCTCCAACATCATTTTACTTCAATCTCTTCACTCTTAGGTGCATGTTTCAATAAGCTGCGTGTATGCAATGGCAAATGACCACTAAAACATATATGCAATCCGCTCACACTGGGGATGAAGTTGTATATGCATGGAGATGAAATAGTTTATGTAATGTTCCGATTGACTTAAATGCTCTCCAAGTTCATTTTACTTCAATCTCTTCACTCTTGGGTGCATGTTTCAATAAGCCATGTATACAATGGCAAATGGCCATTAAAATAGCTCTGCAGACCTCCCTAATTCCTGGCAACAAGTGCAAATAGGGTTTACAAATCCAACTTTCGATGGCATTAAAGATCAGTTGGGACGCCCCAAAACACAAGAAAACAAGGCAGAAATGGATCACCTTAAATGAGTGGCGTTGTTTGCAACCCATCAACTGCAATATGCTCTGTAAAACTGGACGTGTATACCGAAAAGAATGATTTGATTTTTGGAAAAACAGAGAAGGTGATTCTTCTCCTGTCCATTCACCTTGTGAATCTTCATCTAGGACAATGATATAGAACAGTTTATGTACATCTGCCATTACCTGCTAGTTAAAGCCAAGACCTGCTACAACCTGGTAAATAAACAGGCAACTTAGAGTGATCAGAACTTATTAATTTCCCAGAAAATGAATTCTTTCGTAATTATGGTTGAAAACAACATTATAAGTAAACAAATCAAGGAACATAAATACAACTTTATTCAGTATATCCACAATGTCAATTTTATGCCAAGGCATCATCTGTCATTGATTAATATCAGTTACTGTCTAGAAAATACAAAGAGACAGTGGATGCCAGAATATATGATATATCTCTATGTTTCCAATAAGGATAAATTTCATTTTCTTTAAATTGCAGCAAAAGGAAGAGCTGTGCAATGAGTCCATTAAAGTAGGTATTTTCCATTTATTTTCAAAACTTCACAAGCACACGTGTGGGAATTGTTACATATGGAGAGAAGTAATACAGAGTTGGCTATGGAGCGCCCTGGCTTCAAGGAATTTGTTGGATCCACATGTGCTCCAAACTGATCTTTGTTGCACATTTATGAGGGACATACTACTTGGAGATCAGCCCCATATTCATCCACAAATTGGAGGCGTCCTCCTTGTTGAGGCTTTATTTCACACCTTTTCACACGTCATGTATGGGGTGTCCCACACATAAGAGTTTGTAGCACATATATTTAGGACTCATGAGCATTGGTGGATCGTCTTCTCTTGGAGGACTTTGAGGAGCTTGATGAAATTTGTTGACATGGTCAACTATCTTGGAGAATACACATGGCATAACCACTCTCATTGTTGTATTCATTATTTCACTTGACATGAGAGTTGTTTTGGAGCTACTATTATTTTATTTTAAAAGAGGTGAAATGTCAAATATTTGCAGCAATGTCAATTATCGTTCATAGGTGAAATGTTGCAAGTTGTAACGTCACTTCTCACCACCCCCACTCATCTATTTAAGCCCTGTTATCCACTAAGTTGCACTTAGGAGATTTCCAGTGAGCCACTGAAGTCATGAACAAGCCAGTTGTTCATCGTCAGTGCTCAGAAGGTTCCACGGTAAATGCTCTAACACGGCAAACTTTTTGTAAAGGACTTGGATATCGATCCGATTATTCCAAGGTGTTTTTCCCCTTGTCAATTATGCAATGTTGAATAAGCGATGTATAATTTTCGAGTTTTTCACCGCTCCTCCAAAGCTGAACTTTTCGTCTTGGTGGTTAGGCCTTAGGAGGTTATTAAAGTTCATGTGTCAATGTATATAAGTGTGTTAGGCATCAATATTGAGTCGTATGAACATGTACTAGGTCCCCCTAGAGTTTCGTCTGATTCTGAGAAAAAATATATTCCTGTTTTTTAGGCCATTTTTTAATGGTTTAAATGGAAAAATTCAAAATGTAAAAGAAGGTATGATCTGAAGTCCATTTTTGGCGTGTGTCGGCTCGTTTTCAAGCTCAGAGCACCTCCTTTACCCCAGGACCCACTTTTCCCATGCTCCAGGTGACTATATCGTCACGTATGGCATTATTTCACTAAAGATGCTACAAAACATTAAAAAAATGCTAAATTATGACAAATTACACCAAAGTCAAATTTTTTTAAAAGTCAAAAATCATTATTTTAAAAGAGGAAATGACATGGTATGTGGGTCCTTATGTCATGTGATACTTTTCAAGTTGTGAAGGAAACTCAAAGTTCGGGTTAATATTAATGTTTTAAAGCATTCAAAATAAGGATGGTGACGTCAACTTCAAAGGGATTCACGCCAACTACATGGTGAAGGTTGCGCTAGAGTATAGAGGTGGACCCCTCTTCATATAATAGGTTTTAAAAAACCTTGGTTATATTTGGTAATGTAACGTGTGATTTAAATGAAGAGGGGAAAGCGCATGTGAAGACAAGATAGCGCATGGTTGGTGGAGAATCGCATGTGTTGGAGAGGTGGCACTTAGCCACATCCAATCAATCCACCTTTTCACTTAGGCAATCTCAAGTGAACACATGTCTACTTCAATTGGTTGGTGCACCCCTAGGGGTTTGTAAACTCTATAAAAGAGAGGCCTTCTTCCTCATTTTGACGGAAGCAAGGAACCTCTGCTCATGTTGTATTGTTCATTGTTATATATTAATAAAATCGAAAGCTTTGGAGGCTCAAGATCTTGTGGCAAGTTGTGCATGTGATATTTTCAGCATGAGGTAATATTCTTCATTTATTTTGTTTTGCATAGATCAATAATTTGGCTTAGAGGGCTCTTTGTAGCACATAGAATAGGCATTTAAGGCTTTCAATTTTCTTATTTACTTCCTTGCTATTAGAGATCTATGAGCTCATGCTTTATCCATCTATATTTCATGATCTTTTGGTTTTCTAACTGTAGGGTGTACCAGATTTAATGTGTTTTGTGCAAGCTTAATTAGTGTTTGATTGACTTTCTCGAGCTAAAGGTTGAGCTAAGTTGCATCGTCCTTTGCTTTGGATTGTTGGTTGAATAAAAGCATAGCATTCTTTGTTATTTGAGGTCTAATATCCAAGCTTTCTAAAAAGATTCTAGGCTTGAGCAGTTGTTTCCCTTCTTTCTACAAAAATTACAACATTTTCCTCACGGTTGTTTTTTATTGCAAATTAAATCAGATCTAACAAGTTTATCTTTCAATTTTGCTTGCATTAGTTCAGATCTTAAATCTTCAAGTTTCATCTTTTGGCTTAGATGTAAAAATAAATTGCTTTAGTACTTAGAAGTTTCAATCATTTTGCATTATGTTCAAGTACTTAAGTAGTGTAAAATTTTAGTGTAAATATTGGACTAATCCACTAATCTTCCATTTTTAGTTTGCTGGTAATTAAGTTTATTTGGCAGGAAGGAGGACGATTAGAAGGTACTTTGAAGGCTTGAACCATTTGAAAAGACTCTTCCAACCCCCCTTCCTTTTTTCCCCCTTCTTCATTCCCCTTCTCTCAAAAACTTGTAAATTTTTTTTGCTCCTATTTTCAAAGGACAAAAAGCTTTCCCAAAAGAAAAGATTGTAATAGAAGTTAATAAAAGCAAGTGGGATTATGGCTTCCACAGCCCTCCTTCCCCCATTTGGTGGAAAGACTGTATCTATCCATTTATTTACTTTATACACGCATAGTATTAAAGTAGTTTCATTTTTCCCTTCTTTGTTGTTTGTTTTTTGCAAGTAAAATAGATCAATCATGGTTCTTTAAGGTTTCATCTTTTCTTTCTCGCAAATTTGAATACTTTCCCGAATACAACATCCAAGCTGGAAAGAGATTCTTGGCTGTAGTAATTAGATAAAACTTGTCCTTTTTGCATGATTACTTTATTGCAACACAAGCACACAATCTATCCTTGAAGGGTTGTATAGATTAGTACATTCATTAGTCACTAAATCGGAACAAACATTTTCCTATACCGTGTATGCTCCACCCCTCGCGGCTTAGTCTGACACTCAAGGATATCAAAAGCAGTATTGTGCATTCTTTAATCCCTCACGTCTAATTAATCAATTCACATTAATAAAATTTACAACCCTCAAACATTACGAAAATCCAGCATAACGAACCTGAGGAACAGTGGGCAAATTCTTCAAGGAAAGCAAGAACAACTAGAAAGTGACTGTGGTGTCCCCATTAGGCTACATCCTTGTTGGTGTAGTGTTGAACACACCCCCCACGACTCCATCTATCCCACGTTTTCCTGTGTGGAGCCACTTTGCTCAGAATCCAGACATATTCCCAGTACCTCACGGTATATCGGGAATCCCATTTCCCCTTAACTCACTCATCATTGAATAAGATTAAAACTGACCAAGTACACTGCAAAACATTTCTCATTTTCAGCAGCACTTATTTTACTTTGTGAATACCATTTTATGCTGTTGAGTTATATTTTTGCAGTACTTGATTTAAATATTGTTTAATTCTAAAACTCCTAACAACCATTTCATCCATAACTAATAAACTTCAAGAGCCTTAGAAACTCTTTCGTAGGGACTACCCCCTTGGCTCCATTAGGAGTGGCCTAAACGAAGGAGTCAAGAGCAGGTGACATTACCTGACTCGAGACTTGCCCCCAAGGACACACCAAACAGCTTGAAGATTTCTACTGCGTTCCCCCCTAGGTGTGAATAACATGGCAACAAACCCTCTTAACTTTCTTAATGACTCCATTTGCCCAAATCTTGGGCACTAGCCTCATGAGTCATGTCTTTCCATCACCTATTTCCTACTCTATAACAATTATCGTTTTGATAAATGCTAACTGTCTAATTCACCTTGAGCCTTCATTGCCTAACTTTAGCAATCATATCTTAAGGACACCCCCCCCAAAGCAAGAAGAGAGTAGCGTGGTGATATTGAGAGCACCTGAGTGGGCCTAATGGTTAAAAACATGTGTTATCTCCTTGGAGGTCACAGGTTCAAAACCGACGGGGGGTAGGGTTGCTCATTGGCCTGTTGTGACAAGGCTCGAAGGGTAGGCGAACCCTAAGATAGAGGCTCACCCCGATGGGCTTCGGGATGTCTCGACCCCTGCTAAGTCACAAGTTATTGGTATATCTGGCTTACAGGCTGTTGGATATACTCTTGGGAGGTTGTTGTTCCCATGGTTAAAAAAAAGATATTGGCTCCCTTCTTGAGTTACCCATTGTCTTACACCGCTTTTGGACTTTATAGCTTAAGTGCAAGATATATCATATTATCAATAACACTTCCATTAGATCAAGTTTTCTTGGATAGTGCACTAGCAAAGACAATGCTCGCATTTGTGCAAAACGACCTAAAGTTGCATTTGTATAGAACTCTTCTCGTCCAATTCGAAAAGGTCAATTGAACTCTACAATTAGACCCAAGCACATTCTTCAAGCAAGACACATGAAAGATTGGGTGGAGTTTAGAATGAATGACCAAAGCCAATTTGTAAGCCATCAAGCCTATATATTTGAGTAAAGTATAGGGTCCATAAAACTTTGGGGCTAACTTTCGATGGCTCTTATCCTTGAGTGATGTATGCTTATAGGTTTGGAGACACAATAACAAATGATCCCCTTATTTAAAGTAGATTTTGGAGGGATGTTGATCAACCTATTGCTTTCATGCAGTTTTGGGCCAACACCAAATTATCCTTGATGGTATGAAGAATGTCAACATTGGTTGTCAACGTTTTGTCCACTTCCTGAACCTTAGAGAGGCCTAGTAACTACAAGATCGTGAACAAGGGGTGGGGGGGGTATCCATAGGCTGCCTAAAAGAGGATCATTTTAGTAGTACAATGATACGTAGTATTGTACCACCATTCAACTAGGGCTAACCACTAGACCCATTGGGCTTGTCGACAGTCAGTCCAAGGCAAAACAACATAAATAAGCTTCCAAACACTTGTCAATTGTTTTTTCCTAGCCATATGATTGAAGGTCATATGTTGTGCTAAAGATTCAACTAGGTGCACAAAAAAAGCCAAAACAACTCCTACTAGAAATTGCTAGTGAAGGTGGGGTCACAATTGATTTAGGCATGCCGTGGAGTTCATAATTATTGTCCATGAATACTTGTGCTACTATGGAGGCCTTGAATGGGAGATTTATGGTGTAGAAGTGAGAACATTCAAAAGGCGATAAACAACTACCATGATCATTTATTTGTTGCCTAATTTAAGTAAACCCACAATGAAATCCATAGAAATGTAAATCCACGCAGTAGCTAGAATGGATAAGGTTGCAATGCTTGTAGAGGCTTTATTGTTTTCCCCTTGTGTAATTGGCAATTTTCGTATTTAGCTACAAAGATGCAAATGTCATTCTTCATGCCTTCCTAAAAAATGAACACTTAATCGTTTCACATGTTTTCTGAAACCTAGAATGACTCGTTGTGGAGAGGAGTGTTATTTAGATAATATTGGATTTTAATGCAAAATCCATGGACCAAAGAATAGGACCTTTATAGCAGATCTCATCATTCAACCAAGTGTAGCCTAGATGTCCCTATGGGTCAACCTGTAGCTGGTAGATCATGTGCATGATCTTGGCATCCATTGACCATTCTTAACATACCATTACAGTTACTCAGGCGTTGGGAAAGACAAAGCAAATAGGAAACGTTGCTCATCATACTTCCTATATAGAAGATCATCCAACAGATTCTCCATTCCCTTCTTGTAGATAAACTCATAGTTATAGTCTAATATTTTAGTGAAACACTTTTTTACTCTGGCATGGACAACCTCTATTCTAGGAAATATTTCAAGCTCTAATGGTCTATTTTAATCTAAAAACAACGCCTCATCAAGTACGAACACCAACATATCAACTACATTAAGAATAGCAAACATTTCCTTCTCATAAATTAATTTGCCCAAGTTTATATCACATAATTGCTTACTAGTGAAGGCCATAAGCATCCTTCTTGTGTTTACACTGTCCCAATCCCTTTGTCAAAGGCATCACATTCCAAGATAAAAATCTTATTTAAATCAAGCAAGGCGATTACTATGGTATTACACAATGTCTTTTAAATGCTTGAAAAGCCTATTGAGCCTCCTCGTTCCAAGTGAAAGTATTATTTTCAAGCAAGGTGGTGAGGGAAGCTACAATTTTACCATCTTTCTATACAAAGTTCCTATAGTGACTTGTGAAGCCAAAAAAATTGTGCAGAATTTCGAGAATCTTGGGCGAGACCAATTTGTCATAGCCTCAATTTTTTTAGGATCATCATGCACACCCTTCCCACTAACAATGTGTCCTAAATATTCCACTTTGAAAACACCAATTGCACGTTTAGAACATTTGAGTAACAAATGTTGATTGCGTAGGAGTTGTAAGACTTTATCCACGTACCACATGTGTCATCCGAGTTTTGTTGTAGATGAAAATGTCATTAAAGAAGACCAAGACAAAATGGGGTGTAGAAGGGATCAAAAGATATGGCTCATTAGGCTCTAATAGTGGAAGGCACACTGCAAAGACCATAAGGCATCACCAAAAACTCATAATGACCTTCGTAAATGTGAAAAGCTTCCTTCATGAAAATTTTGTGATAACCAGTGCTTCCTTCATGAAAATTTTGTGATAACCAGTGCTTCCTTCATGCAAATTTGGTGATAACCAATGCTTCCTTTATGCGAATTTGGTGATAACCAAAGCGAAGATCAAGTTTGGTGAAAAACTGAGTGCCATATAGCTCATCTAAGAGATCGTCAATGACCGAAATGAGAAATTTATCTTTGAAGATCAAGTTGTTAAGAGCTCAAAAATCGAAACACATGTGCCGAGTGCCTTCGACAAAAGAAGAATAGGGACCAGAACTAGGACAAATGACACCAAAGATCAACATCTCCTACACCATATTTTCATTCTTAAGGAAAAAGATGACAATATATGCACACATTGGGTGGTAGGCTACCTAGGAGCAAAGGGAGACTATGATCATGCTTACCATGAGCGCAATAGTCCTTGGGAAATTTAAAGACTTGTTGGTATTTGTCTAGAACTAGTTGCAAGTCTAAATAAACTTGGCTATGAATCATCCTCAAAGGCTTGAATAGCATGGAATTGTGCAATAATGTGAAAATGACCCTTCTTAAGGAGCTTTTCCCTACAACCAGAGCTTACTATTTCTAGAGAGCCTACTTTGAGACCTTTGAACATGTAGGAATACCCCTCTTGGAAACTCATGTATAACTCCAAGAAATCTATAGTGATGGGCCCTAATGTTCTCAACCATTCAAGACCCAAAACAATATCACAACCACCCATTTAAAAGGAAAACTTGTGATTTTTCAAAGAATAATCATCCATTTGAAGTTTCACATTTTCACATTAACCGCCACATTTCACAGATCCCCCATTAGTAAAAGTTGTGAATAACATGGATATAGCAATGTGTTTCTTAGGGAATGGAGTGATCAATGAAATTATGGGTGTTGTGGTTGTCGATTAAGACAATAACCTTCTAAGGAGAAGAGGAAACATAAATCAAAGCATAAAGAGAGATTTGGAGTTCTTCACCTGGTTGGTCGAAAAGAAGAACTTCCTCAATGAGAAGAGGAAATATCAATCAAAGTACAAAGATAATAAGACGAGATAAGATCATTTTATTATGTCCAACAAATGGCCACGAAAGTAGGTCAATGGCAATGATGTCAATACAACGCAAGAGCACTAAATTAGCTTCTATAAAAAGAAAGATACAGGAAGTAAAGTATGAATCTATGATAAAGCTTGAAAACCCTCAGCTCCAAGAGTAGGAAACCGTATTGGGAGAGAGATGTACAAAGTGGATGGATCCATGAACTGGATTGCAAATAATAATGTAGGTATGTCATTCTCTACTAGATCCATCTCTCCTAGCATCTGAGGTCAAATTAAGAGAACTCTAGATACAATACTATCCAAAGGGGAAGCTAGGGGAAGATCTAGACTGCCTACTAGGCTAGAGTTGTTCGCCGCTAGAATCGAGATGATCTCATCAACCTATTGGTAAGGAATCTAGTTTGGTTGGATGATCCCATTTGTCCGTTGATGAGGGATCTAGCCTAGCACTAGTGTTCAGGTCACTCGGAAGGGGGGGATGGTCCTTGGGTATACACTAATCTAGAGTTGGAAGGAATGGTGCTAATAAATTGTCCCTTGGTGCCATTAGCTAATAGGAGCACCATAAAAAGGAAGTAATCTTCTAGGTAGAATTCGATCTAAGAGGAGGCCAAAAAAGTGCGGGAACGAAATCTAAGAGCTTCCTACCTGTATAAGGCCAGGCACCTCTAGTCAAGGTACCTAAAGAAACTAGAGAAGGTCTGTGACCCCTTGAATAAACAATAGCACCACCCATGGATCTCATAAAAGGTGGGACAACAAAAAATGAAGATCTCCTCTGTCTTGGCCTCTCGAAGATGGAAAAAGCTTGCAAGTCCTATCTAATCAATCAATCTGGAGAGAAGTCAATGTGAACCCACTCAAAACTGGCCCACTGGAATACTAAGGGAGTGCACCCACTGACTGGAGGTGTACAGGAGCTAGATAATGTCTACCCCTCACCTCCAGGAATTGCTCAACATAGAAGGCCATCTTCGAAGGTAAACCACCTTGAGAGTTACTCCAGGTAACCTATACAAATTGTTTGTAAATATCTCCCCTAAACCTCCCCCCTCCAAAGATTGACCGATATCATTGAGACCGGTTCAAAGGTAACGAACTAGACATTCAACCACACATCCTCATATGGACAACCATCAGCTCTAGAAGATCCATAGTAGTGAGCCTCTCAACTGTCAAATTACCTCCCAAACCCAGCTAGGCAACCAGAGATCTATATGCATTTTTTTCCTTTCGACCTCGGATGGTAGGTGAGCAAGGCTCCCTCACTCTACATCCCCCCAAGGATTGTACAATGAGATCCCACTATGGTTCCCAAGGAATCCAATAGNTCTCTCTCTCTCTCTCTCTCTCTCTCTCTCTCTCTTAGCATCAAGATATTCAGTTCTAGTCTCAAACATTCTCACTTTGTATCATCACAACTATGACATTGTTATATACATATTTTGGTGTTGGCTACACCTAGTGATTAACTTAGTCAAACACTTATCTAGGTTGTGCTTTCTTTTCCTTTAGATTTCTTTATCTTGCTTTTAGCATTATCTAGGAGTTATTTTTGCTCTCACATTGTATTCACACTAGATGTATCTTATAGTCCAATTGACCTACTTCTGTGGTCATTCTTTGGACATTAATAAAATTATATTATCTTACCTCTCGAACAATCCTATTCAACTCCTACTACTAGGCAAGGCGTGGCCAAATGCATACAGGGAGTCTTTAAATGGAGGAAGACAGTCTATCAAAATACACACTAACTCCAAAAGATCTGAGACCCCAGCAAACTGACATCAAGCATGACCAAGAGGGTTAGTTGAAGTAATGAACTTTGATGAACAAGTACAAATATTGATCCTATCCTTTCACCAAGTTGATGAAACTCCAATGCGATGTAGAAGTGAGACAATGATGTGCACAGTCTCAAGCCAAAGGGTTCAGGCACCAAACTCTACAAGAATGGTGGGCTATAAGGTATTACCTGCTTACAAATAATGATGTGTTGAAGGAGAAGGATTTGCACTCTCTAGGCTAAGGGCCAATCAGGTTATAGCAAACAAGGCCTTCACACCTTTGATCCATAAAGAACTGTGGGACAAATAAGGGTATCCATCAGAGACATCTTAGACGAAGAATTGGGGTTCTTCACCAGATTGGTCGAGAAGAGGACCTTCCTCCATGAGAGGGTGACTTCCTCCTAAGTTCGTCCAACAACTTCGTCATCAAAAAGGACATATATAATGTTTGTTTCTTACATTTATGTCCTAGAGAATATTTTTCATCACAATTGTAGCAGAGACCCTTGAGTTGGTGTTCAATCATTTCGACCAAAGTCAACTTTTGAACCTTGATGGGTGGAGCAAGTTGTCGAGGAGCCACCGCATTTGAGCATTGGCATGGAGCGAAGTTGGGAAGTTTGGACTAGGCATATGATACAACTTGTGCACAACAAGCAAGTTAAGTGGCCTCCAACCAAGTAGCAAGGTGGTTCATCCTCGCTTGGGTTTTGATTTCCTCCCTAAGACGACCAATAAAGCATCGCTTAAGAAACTCATCAAATTAAATTTATGTTCTAATAGCCAAGTGTTCAAAAGAATCAATATATTCTTCCACCATGCATGTTTGAGTCAATTTGGTAAGCTAGTAGAGAAGTTTTCTTATACCACTGCTACCACTACCAATATTCCCTATCCAAATATAGGACACCGATTCAAAGTTTCAAGAGGTCATCGACTATGACATGAAAGGGAAAGTAGTGCTCCATTTGGTCAACCCAACAGTTGGATCCAACCCATCAAACTTATTCAAATCAACTTTAGGGAAGAAAGGCATCAAATTGTTGGGAAGGTCAAAAAATGAGTGGTCACTATCGTAATTTATTCATCAATCTGCTTACCCTAATCAAATCCTTCACCTAAGAAATTGCCACCTTCATATTGCTTACCCTACTTAATTACCACAAAGGCCAACTTGTGTAGTGAGGCCAGACATGTTGGCCTCCAATATGCTAACTACATGGGTGAGTGTTGACTGACTCAGAAAGAGATTTCCTTTACATCCTCCATGGCTGACATGTTGCAGGTGAGTGATGGGACCATGGGGTCCACCATAGAAGTTATCCAAAAACAAGCCCAACAAGATCAATGTTCCAAGATAAAATAAGAAAAGATAAGATTATTAATATTCAAAAAAAGGAAGAAATATGGCAACGAGGTCGTTTGGTATATAAG
Organism: Pseudotsuga menziesii; assembly: GCA_001517045.1. Taxonomy (NCBI): domain Eukaryota; kingdom Viridiplantae; phylum Streptophyta; class Pinopsida; order Pinales; family Pinaceae; genus Pseudotsuga; species Pseudotsuga menziesii. Next base: position 215,026 of record LPNX010580474.1, on the reverse strand, counting down.
TGGCTATAGAAAATGGGAGTGCAAAGGCCAATCCTATAGAAGCAAAAAATCAAAACTAATCTATATGATCATGGCTCAATTATCATAATGTCAATAAGAGATACAATGCTCTATAGCCAAGTAGAAGAATGAAGATAAGTATATTAATGTCCAACAAATTACTAAAAGTAGTTCAAAATTTCAATCAAACCACTTGTTAAATAAGTGATGTAGAAAGTAGACGCGCAAAGGCTACTCCTATAAAAGCAAGAATTAATGCTACTCTAAAAGATCTAAGCACGACTATCACAATGCTAAGAAGAAGAAATACAATGCTTTGGAGCCAGGTACAAGAGAAAGAGCCCCAATGCTCCAAAATCCCATCATCGAATGGAGGAGAGAGGGGATCTTCCTATGAAATCGAAAGGGAAGCTGTCCTACCATTAAAGGCTAAAAGATAAATACTCTATACAAAAGACTAGTCATATAAAATGGAATTGGTATGGGGGATGTTTCTTTGTCAAAAAAAGGTGGCCCTCTGCCAAGAGAAGATAAAGAAAAAGAGACTCAATGCTCCAAGTGCCTATCTTCAAATAAGGGAGTGAGGGGGTCCTCCTTTGAAGTCGAATGTGAAGCTCTCCTACCATCTAAGAAAAATGTGCAACTAGGTCACAAGCAATTGTACTAGAAGGTCCACAAAAAGAGTTACTAGAGACTGACACCATGGCAATCAGCATCACGTATGTAGTCCTTTGAGCTAACTCTCTTGTAATGGCATTGATAGGCCCTACGCTTTTTTTTTGTAAAATTTTTGAGTTTCCCAATCTCGGTTTCAAGTTTAATTTCAAACCATAAGTTTAATGCCCAACCCCATTATCTTTCTCAGTTGTAAATGGAATTTATACTCATAAACAAATCTGAAGCTTGAAACACTAAGAAACTTTTACAAATATGAATGAACAGAATTAAAAACTCGACTAACCATGAAATTCTCAGACAAAAAATTTTGGCAAACTGCCCAAGAAAAACCCACACGGAGAAAACCTGTTTGAGAGAGATATTTTATTTTTTCAAAATAAATTACAGCAGTGAATTACTCGGCTATTAGGACAACTTATCTCAACTGAAGCAACCAATAGACGCTGTCTGGAAAACTGTGCTGAAAATAGTCTCGTTTTCTGTGCATTAACAATCTCGAAATTCGTGCTTTCTCAGCACTGTACAGACTGCTTCTTTCAGTCTGTTTTCTTCCTCAAATTTCATGCCAGGTTCATAAATTCTCCTCAATATTTGTGCCCACAATGACAACAATAATTCTACCTTGAAATTTGTGTTATCTCAACCTCAAAAGTTGTACGAACTGAATTAAATGTTGAATGGACTGTACTAACTAAATTAAATGTTGTACGGACTGTAATTAATATTGTTGTTCTTTACCTCAAAAATAGTGCCTCTACTACAGTAAACTATATGAAATAGTGCAGATTGCTAAAATTCAGCTCCTCGAAAATCATCCCAGCAACCTTGGAATTCTTGGTGTTGTACCTTTACCTTGATTTCTATGCTTCTATACAGTTGTTCAACAGTTTCTCTCTCTCTCTCTCTCTCTCTGTTGCTCCTTCTCCTCTCAAGAAATCAACCTCCTCTCCAACTCTCTTGGTTGAGTGAATAAAATAAGAAATGGAGTGGCTTTTTAATATTTTCTCTTCTCTTTTCATTTCACCTTCTGGGGTAGTTGAATGGTCACTAGATCAAGGGCCCACTTTAATCTAGTGATTTCTCATCAATGGATAAGAAAAATCATTTTTCTCTCCATTAACTATTTTCTCTCTCAACTCCCACTTAAATTTATTTAAAAAGACACTTTATTCTCTGAAGTGAATTAATTACTCATCTCAAGTAATTAATACAAGGGTCATGTCATTTGTCCCCCTTTTGGTGACTTAGGCTCAAAGTCACTAGGGGAACACTGAACACTTCCCTAGGTACAAAAATTCAACACTCCCTCACTTCAAAGTGTTCACCCTCACTTCCAACTTAACCCTAAAGAAGATAAACTACTTCTCCACCAAAGCTGGTAATCTGCTCATGTGCTTCTCACGCAATGAAAGAATTCCATTCTCTCTAAACTCCTCTCTAGAAAGGTCGAATTTAATGTCCTTCATGTTAGGCATCATCGCATGAAGTACATCCCGATCTGCAACACTCACAACTTTTGCTTCCCACAGGAAGTCCTTTTGGCTTTTCATCCACCAGATTCACAATCCAATCTCACACTATCTGCTATAGAAGCTCCCTCTGTCTTCGGAAGTTATCCCTCTACAGAACCTGTACTTTGCACTGGTGCCACATGTCGAGAAGTCTCATCTCGTTCATCCATCAATGACAAGTCATACCAGCTGACTCTCCTGCCAGTACTAGAAGAAGTAGCCTCTCGCATACTCTCCTGAATTGAAGACTAAATACTAGGTACCACTTCAATCTTCAGAGCATCTCCCTCTCCCCTCTGAATTAAGGACCGACTACTCGACACCACATCAATCCTTGGAGCTTCACGCTCTCCGTTTGTTTCAGACTCTAATCCTGTTATCCATCTAAATCCTCCTAATGTAGGCTAACCATGCACCACATACTCACCATCTCTTTGATGACCAATCAACACAAGATCAACCAGATCCACTCCAAATGGATGGATAAATATATATTCACTCTTAAACACCACTACATACCCAACACCCTCCAAGACTGGAATGGAAAGTTTGCTATCTCTCAGACCTGAAAGATAGAGCACTCTTGATACCTACAGAAGCTCTCCAAACTCTAGTTGGAGTTGTAATCGACCCATTTATCTGACTACATACATTGTGCCCTCTCCATCCTATACAAGTTGCTCTGGAATAATCTCTAAAGTGAGGAGTGCATCTCGCATCCCATTCATGTGCTCACAATATGTGTTAGATTTTCTTAAGATCTGATTAGATTATCTAGGATCTTTATCTGAAAGAATAACAAGTACAGCAAAATGCATAAGATATAAAAGATACACAAGACACAAATATTTTCATCGGGGAAACCATAAAGGAGAAAACCCCACAAACTTCTTCAGAATAGTAAGATTATCAAAAGCAGTGAAAAGAAATGTTTAGCAACTATCTTTCTCTCCTCCTCTAACTGTGTCTCTCTCTCATGCGCCTTAGAGAGTGTGTGTGTCGTGTGTAAATGAAGGAGAGCGCCTCCCTATTTATACCCTTTCAAATCACTAACCAAATATAAGACTCGAGCCTACATGTCTTCTCACATGGGGCCCACTTCTCCTAGAGACCAAAATTACATATTACATGATGTTACACTGGGGACTATTGCCCCGACTTACAACGAAGGTTGTACCTCAAGGTCTAGACACAATTTAGACATCCCGTAAAGGGGTAACACACATCCCCAATGGGGGTACAACAACAAACAATGATAATATACATCAGAATATCTTCGAAGTTACAAATACATCAACACTCCCTCTTAATTAGGAAGGTATTCTCTATCTACATAGTCATCAACACATCTGGTCAAGTCTTCATCGCATAGTCATCATCAAGGAGTCATAGAGTCTTCATCATAGCTGTTGTCGTCATCTTCTTATAATTTGATCATCATCCCATACTATCTGTCATCAGAAGTTTCTACAGTGCCAGCCCTTTTTCATGTTGGATGTAGGCCTAGCCTCCATGTAGGTCTTCATCATCTCTGCGAGCAAACCATCAAGTAGGTACATCCCAGGACTTAGTATATGCCTCTTGCAAAACCTACAAGATCTCCCAGGACTGATTATATCCCACTGCAAAACCTGAAGGAGCATCCCAATACTGATTACATGCCTTGCAACACCTGTGTACTCTATTGTTACCTCATCATCTTCAGATCATCTCATCGTCACACGAAGCACAACCCAGATACACATAACACAACACTTACATGCATCAACATGGGAGGACAAGCCTGCCACCATCCAAGAAAGGCTCAGCATTTACATCAACGACCATGGGAGAACCAACCTACCACCATGTCGAAAAAGCTACAGCACTTACATCACGACCATGGGAGGAACTAGCCTGTCACCATGTCGAAAAGGCTCACGTGCATCTGCGTCTTCTGGACTTAACACTTCCCCTTGGAAGAAAACTCGATCTAAAGAACACCAAGCTTCACTTTGAAGTACTCAAACTTCACTCTGGCTAACGGCTTGGTCAAACACATCAGCTATCTGCTCGTCCATCGCAACATACTGGAGCTTCACTGCTCCTCTCTGCATGATATCCCTAATATAGTGATACTTGATCTCGATATGCTTTGACTTGTCATAGAACACTGGGTTCTCAGACAACTTCACACAACTCTGGTTGTCACAATATTTACAAGTAGCATCCAACTGCAGATCAAACAAATCAGACAGTAGCTTCCTTAGCCATACTACCTCACAACTAGCCGAAAAAGTTGCAACATACTCTACTTCGGCTATACTCAGTGCCACAGGACTGCTTCCTGCTAAACCAAGAGATCACACCTGATCCCAAACTGAAGCAGCACCCCAAAGTGCTCTTCTTATTAATGGCATTACCTGCGCAATCCGAATCCACACAACCTTTCGGGTTAATCTTCTGATTCGCATCATCCTTGAGCCCATAATCAACTGTACCCTTCAGGTACCTCAAAATATGCTTTGCAGCAATCAGGTGAACATGTCTCGGATCTGTCAAGAACTGGCTCAATGTTCACAGCAAAGCAAATGTCTGATCTCATATTCGCCAGGTACATCAAGGATCCAATTATCTAACGATACATCGTGGCATCAACCGACTCTGATGAAGCATCACTCAATAGCTTCAGGTTCGATGCCATAGGTGTGGCCATGACCTTGCAGTCCATCATCCCAAACCTCTTCAGGATCTCCACTTCATACTTCCCTTGTCCAAAGGAGATTCCATCCGCACTCTACCACACCTCCATGCCTAGAAAGTAGGGCATCATACCCAAGTCCTTCACCTCGAAGTCGGCAGCAAGTCTCCTTCTTGCATCTTTAATGAGTTCCTCTTTTCCTGTCAGGAACAGATCATCGACATATAACATGAGCATCATTTGTCTTCCACCTTCAACATTGAAGTAAAGGTTGGAATCCGCTTTACTCTCAGTAAAGCCTAGAGCCATCAGTAAGCTGTCTAGCCTATCGTACCATGTCGAAACTCAGGATCTTCTGCAGTCACTCCCTCTAAAGCGCAACATCATCCTCCCTCTGCCTTTCGTACTCTATGTATTGAAACATTCTGTAATGGAGTGACAAGTAGCTTCCTCTGCTACTAATATTCTATATATCCATCTAAGGTCACTGGATCAAGGTTACTTGGGAGCGAGAAGCGAAAATTTTAGAAGCTTCCGTTTAGGAAGCGTTTTTTATATAATATATATTTTTAATATGTTTTGATGCATATATGCCAACAAATGCTTGTAGAATGTTGAATTAGTCATAGAAAGCATAAAAACATAAAATAAACCATAACATGATAAATCATAATACCATATAACATCATTCATCAACCATCAATGATTCAATGATCAATCAATTATCATATACTAGTGAATTCATCAAACATAGGTCCATTATCCATAACATCAAGTTATCAACCTTACAGCTTCAGAGTTCAACTTCAAACTTCAAACTTGAATTGCCATGTAATGTTCACAAAATATACCATAATAAATATAAAAGAGTCAATGACTCAAGTTCTCAAATCTCAACAGTGCAAAAACTTGAAAGTATTGTAAATAAGAAAAGACAAGAAAAGTAGATTTTATGGATGTTTCCTCTTGCCACGGGAAATATCTAATTTCTTTTGTCGTTGTCTATGTTCATGAACAGAGGAAACGGGATTTTCATCCCTAGTAGCCACCAAGCCACGTCCAAGACTTGATCCTGCATGACCCCCCCTCACTGATGCAGGTGGGGGTTGTGAAGTTGAACCTGGGGGCAAAGGAGGTGGTGGCATTGTCGTTACTGCTGCTGCTGCATGGTCATCCTCATCGCCCAAAAGCTCTTCCTCCAAGCGCTCTAAAGTTAAGGCTCCATCCTCCAAGTTATGCTCCTTCGGATTGTTGTCCCAAGTGACATATGATCTATCGGTTTTGGCCCGCTCACAGTAATGAGTCAACAACCTCAAGTTGTAATGTACATAAACCAAGCTTTATGTCCGATTTTCATTTAATCGGTTTCCTTTCACCAAGTGGATGAAGCTATAGGTGCTCCAACACCTTTCTGCAGAGGAATTGTTTACCACCTGTGAAAGCACTTTGGTTGTCAATTTATGCAAGCATGGGGATGATGAGCCATACATGTTCCACCACTCAATAGAAGGCACCCTATCTCAATCTTTTCTAGCATGCAAAGTACCAAACGGACCAATCTCACTGAGGTATTTGCTTAATTCACTACGCAATAAGGCACATTCCTCTTCATCGGGGACCAACTTGTCTATAGCAGCCATGTACCCAACCTGCACCTCTGGATCTGTGTGGGGCTTTCTCCTAACCCCACCCCCAAGTGTTGGTTTGGCCAACCAAGATGGAGAATAATATTGTGGTGTTAATACATATGCTAAGGCATCGTTGAGATGATCCCACCTTTTGACCACATGTGTGTGAATATGGTCATACAAGATGGGTTTCTTCGATTCAACAATATCTTTAATCTAGCCCAACATGCTATCCATCTGCTCATACACCTCCCCAATTACCGGCTTATCTGTATCTGCAAACCGAATCATGTGATAAATGGGCTTTGTGAACTGCAAAACAAACTTGACACTTGCCCAAAATTGACCATCAAGAACTGCGTCTTCCACATCCTGAAAATCACACCTGTCAGATGTGGATGTAGCCCTATCTTTCAAGACTTGCCATGACTCACTTGATACCATGCTAGCCAATGCCTCTCTTACCTTCAAAAGGCGCCTGAAGGTGAGGTAATAGCTAGAAAATCTAGTCTTTGCTATCTTTAATAGCTCTAACTTTGAGTGAGCGCGAAAAATGCCATGGGCATTGCTATGGTTGGTAATAAATCTTATCATGTGCTTACCCTTTTTGTACAGTTCACCAATCCAATTGTATTCATTTTCCTTCAACTTAATAATGTCATGCATCAAAAGGTTCAGTGCGAGAACCATACACCCGAACCAAAATATGTTGGAGTATTTATCTTCAATGATTGCTCTCGCTACCTTACAATTAGCAGCATTATTTGTTATGTCTTGGATGACATTGTATGGACCAATAGCTTCAATGTTTTTGAGTAGGAGTTCTGCAATGTTCATGTTGGTATTGGAATTTATCTAAGTAGTCATGTGCCGAAAGGAAGATTGCACCAGTAGCAGAGACACCAAGAACATTTATCAATGGCTTACCTTTCACATTGGTCCAACCATCTGATACAATCGATAACCCATACTCATTCCAAGCATTTGTGAATTGCCCCAAAGCATTTTGGATCTCGGCTTTTTCCTTGTCAAGCCCCACAGTTCTAGCTTTGTCATACTCGAGGCTCTTGTATCCTGCTAGGGCAATGCGGATGGCCTCTACCATTTCATGCCAATAGGGTGAGCGAAAAACATTGAATGGTATGGCACATGCATAGAGAAACCAATACACTTTTGAATCCACGTCATCCCTACCACCTTGATCAAGGAAATCTGATATTGTCCTGCGGCTGCCACGTGATTGCATGGGAGAGAATCCACTGCCTTGGGTGGATGGGCATCCAGTTCTTGGTGAACATGAAAGGTCATGGTCATCCGATGATCGTTTTGATGTGTTTTGTGCTTCAAATTCTTCCTTCTTATAGATGGCTCTTTGTGTTGATACCACATTTGGGCAAACACAAACTCCTACAATTTTTCTTTCATCACATGGCATGTGCCCACATAGATGTCTTCTCACATAGGTATATGAACCTATGTATGTCTTGTTACAATGGGGGCAAACAAATTTGGTGGTTCCACCCCCTCTAGTTCCTGCCTGCCTTGTGACATATTTCCACAAGGGTGTGGGGTCCTCTTTGGTTTTCTTTTGACTTTCCCTCTCCTCTTCCCCCTCCTCTTCCTCCTCCTCCTCCTCCTCCTCCTCCTCTCCATGGTATGTGCCACTTCCCACTTCTTCATCCTCTTCCTCATTCCTCCTCCGATTTCCAACCACCACCATCAAAATAATAAATGGAACCAACAAAATAAACCATAAACCCATCATCATGGTTGATGCGAAATGAAACTAGAGATTTAACCTGTTGCCTGCAATAGAATGAGGGAAGAACTAGAGATTTAAGTTTTTAACAATGTACATTCTAGTCACTAGATTCTAGACTCTAGACTCTAGAATTTACATGGACAAGGCTCAAGAGTCAAGCATTCAAATTTCATACTATCATAGAAATCAAAGGTCAAAAAATTTCAAAATTTTAACAAAAAGAAAATGACAAATGTTAAAAGTAGAACCTACCTTTTTGGCTCCCGCTCTCCAATGGTGGCACCGTGGCAAGCTGCAATTTTCTCCTCTCCTCTTCTCTTCTTCTCTTCTCTTCTCATTTCTTCTCTTGCAATGTGAAAATGAGGTAGGAGAAGAGGGCTTTATCCCCCAAAGCCCTCCTCCTTCCCTCCAAAACCCTTTCTCCTCTCTTCCGCAGGCATGGGCACGCATGGGCAGCGAAAAATGGAGGAAGCGAAATGGGGAGCAACGGGAAGCGATAGGGAGCGCAGGCCGAAGCGTTTAGGAAGCGCGACCGGGAGTGAAGAGGAAGTGACCGAGAGCAAAGGGGAAGCGACGAAGGAAGCGTCCGGAATCGAAGAGGAAGCGAATGCTTCCTAAAATGGTAGGGAGCGAAATTTTTTAGATGGAAGCACGCTTCTCAATTCGCTCCGG
>LPNX010580474.1:184458-206053 GCA_001517045.1 Pseudotsuga menziesii | reverse complement strand
GGGGGGGGGGGGGGGGGGGGGGGGGGGGGGGGGGGGGGGGGGGGGGGGGGGGGGCGCTTCCCTGCAACACAGCACTGGATACCAAGATCCTCTATCTTGAACTTCGTTGAAAAGTTCTTCTCGCACCCATCTATGAGCTTGTCATCCTCTATAGGATTTCATCTTCAATCTTGTAGCAAATGTTAAGATCTTCATCACTCTAGGTGATCTTCAAGCTCCTTATGTAACTGTATGTTTTATCCCATGGGTGCCTTCTGAGCTCATACAAGGCCTTTTTTAATTTGCACACATGGGTCTGCTTGTCATGTGTCTCAACTCCCAGTGGTTGCTCTACGTATACTTCCTACTTGACTACATCATTCAAGAATGTTATCTTGATGTCAACTGATGCATGTCCCATCTCATACCTGTACGTATGGATATAATGGAAGTGTACCACGTCATTGGTGCAAATGTCTCTTCGTAGTCTGTGCCTTCTTTATGTGAGAAGCCTCGTGCTACAAATCTTTCCTTGTATCCCACGATGTTGCCATCTACTGCATGCTAGATATTGTAGATCCATATGGAAGACACTACGGACTTCTCTTCAAGTCTCGGCACCGCATCCTAGATATCATTCCTCTGTAGCAATTGGTATTCTTTGATCATAGTCTCCTTCTCTTTCTTCTTGGCTACTTCTCCATAGCTAGAAGGCTCTGCATCAATGATGTCGGTCAACAATGTCACATAACTAGAGTGTGTCTGAGACCTCTTTCTTTCTTTGAAAGACTCGTCATACTCTTCTTCATTTTGGATGATTTCTCGTGCCCAAGGTGGTCTTCATGTCTCAAGGTGGATCTACCGTTCTCTTTATATTCTTCTGAAGCTCTTTCTTTCGCCACGGTGTCTCTGACCCGAGAAGCTTTGCATTCCTCTTCTGAACTGTCGTTACTTGTTCTTCGGAATGATCTACAAGTCAAGTTTAGTTGCATGATTAGAAACATATCATAATTTCCAAAATATATTAATAGTGACAAGTATATGTCACATAGCCATGCAACTATTTAGCCAATGCTACAACATTCATCCATATCATGTATACATACAGTAACTTCTAGATGCATTCAACCCCAATATTATTAAGAGTGTGTACCACTCCTAATATGCCAGCAAAGAGGTTTTAATCTAGATAAGTAGTAATGGAATGTTGTACATTATCATTGACTTCTTACCCATGATGTGCAATTCAATAGTATAAATGCAAATACTCAAACATGCATAACACATCAACTAAATATAAACAAATGCATAACCAAACAATATCATGAAATGACAATTGAATACTTATCTTTATTTGTTTCGTGGGTAGAATCCTTGAGCCTTCAGCTTCATCATCTTCTTCATTCATAACAGCATCATTTCTTATCCAAATGCTAAGATTGATAAGAGGTTCTTCAAGAATTGAGTCCTTCATATTCCTCATCGCTTAAGGGATCTTCTTTGAATCGTGAGAGCTTGATCTTCAGTTGCTCCCATCTTCTCTTCTCTTATTATGAGTCGAGCTTCTTCTTGTGTGCACTCTTCCCAGAGTCTGCTGAAGGTAATCACTCCCTTCTGGCACACATTCCTCGAATGAATGAATCCTATGATCTTCCGAGGCCATTCAAGGTGGTTATAACAATCTCTTATTCTTCTTCAATTGCTTCGTTATAGCATCGAACGCTTCATTTTGTTTTCTTCAAGGATGACACATGAGGGATGAGATGATCTTTAATAAGATCTGCAATGATTCTCTTGGCTCTAGCCTTAGCCTCATCTCCCTCTGGCTCTTTCTTACCGAAATGTTGATCCAAGTCAATTTCTTCAAGGATCACGGAGGTCCTATACTTCCATACTCGAAAGTTGTCAACTTCACCAAGCTTGTCATCAAGCTGGGTGTGATTAGTCACTTTGACATGAGAACCTCAAATGTAAATAGCAAAAATTTAGATCTTACCGATTTGAGGTGTCCGACCTGGTTCTGGAGCTGGCTGATCTAGGGTTTGTTAGAGAAACCCTAATTTTTCAAATTTGGAATTTCAAACTTCTAATTCGACAGAAAGATTGGGCTCTTCAAGGCGAGCTGTCCAATGTACTTCTTTTCTGAAAACAGTGGTGGGAAGCTCCCAGAACAATAATCCCTAGTTTTCCAATTTCTTTTACAAAAATGTCTGAAATTGATTCTGCTGTATCTCCGAATTTTCGGATCCTTACAGTCTGAAATTTCTCACAGAGATATCCTGATATGTCTTCTTTCCAACCCCACCGGTTAGAGCAGAAATGGATTCTCCAAGTGGGACTTATGTTGATTTTCCCAAGGTGATTGTTTTGGGGACTGTTCAGAATAGCGAACATGTACGAACTGCCACATGTCATTGTTTCACATTCTGGGTCTGAAAAGCGTACCACAAAAACTACAGTCTATGCCCTACCTGCAACATCTTGCGAAATTTTGTTTGGACCTTCCTAGCCCGAAATATAGCAAATCTCCCTAGGTCACTTGTTTATGACTGTATTCTGGAGGAGGATGGAACCCTAATTTAGAGAAACCATATCTCCTGAAATATAGTGAATCTGAGGCTGAAACTTTTACACAAGGTACATAAAGAATTTCTCTTTGGCATGTAAAAGTTTCGGCTTCTGAGCCTTCTCCAATCTTGCGTTATAGCAAAAGTTCTAGAATGACTAAAATCAGCCTTCTAGGGTTTTCAGGCATGAAACCCTAATTTCCATTAGCTGCCATTGTAGTTGTATTTCGACTACACAGTGAAACTTCTTTGATTCAAAAACTACTACCACCAATAGATGCGCCCTAGTGAGGCGAGTCAGCCTAGAACACCTTCAACTAGGAAGCCCTAGTTCTTGCAGCTGCACAGTGCCTTCTTTCACAGAGGCTCTAATACCATGTTAGATTTTCTTAAGATCTGATTAGATTATCTAGGATCTTTATCTGAAAAAATAACAAGTACAGGAAAATGCATAAGATATAAAAGATACACAAGACACAAAGATTTTCATTGAGGANACTTCTTCAGAATAGTAAGATGATCAAAAGCAGTAATAAGAAATGTTCAGCAGCTATCTTTCTCTCCTCCTCTGACTGTCTCTCTCTCTCATGCGCCTTGGAGAGTGTGTGTGTCATGTATAAATGAGGGAGAGCGCCTCCCTATTTATACCCTTTCAAGTCACTGACCAAATATAAGTCCCTAGCCTACATGTCATCTCACATGGGGCCCACTTCTCCTAGAGAGACCAAAATTACATATTACATGATGTTACACTAGGGACTATTGCCCCGACTTACAACGGAGGCTTACCTCAAGGTCTGGACACAATTTAGACATCCCGTAAAGGGGTAACACACATCACCAATGGGGGTTCAACAACATACAATGATAATATACATCAAAATATCTTCCGAAGTTACAAATACATCAACAATATGCACTCTCAAATATCCACTTCCCTACATCCACAGGTCTACTACTGTCGCAACTCGAAACAACTGTGACAAGAGAGAATTCTTTCTCGACCTTTGCAACGTAACTCCCTATCTCAGTTGTAGCTGCAACATGTTCCTCCTTCTCCTAGTTGCCCCTCTTCTTATTAGGACATTGGCCAGCATAATGGCCATACACATTGCAAGCATAACATCTAACGCTACTCAGGTCCTTCTTCTGCTCACCTCTTTGTTGCTTAGCCCCTCCCTTAGGGTCCTTCGACTTCTTGCCTATAGCTGACAAGGAAATATTCTCCTCTTCCTCCTTCTCGTTTAATGAGCTAAACTGCACATAGTTTCTATGGGTCTCTTCCTGCACAAAGACTTCCCAAAGACGGTCCCAAGAAGGTATGTTCTATCTGGCAACAATAGCCTCCACGAAAACAGTCCCTGGTTTTGTCACGCCATTCACAGTTGTCTGCACTAGCTCACTGCCATCAACCTTCTCCCCAACCACTGCAATCTCGCACCGCACCTAAGTGATCCTGGCAAGGTAAGAAGCCACATTTTCAGATGTATCCATTCTTATGTTCTTCAGCTTCTCTCGCAATACCATCTTTTGATTCTCATTCGAACTTGGTACAAATTGGTCAAGGCATCCCATATTTTAAATGTACGGTCTTTATTTGTAATGTGTGGGATTACATGGTCATTTACAGCATCAAGGATAGTTCTTATCCCCTTGATGTCCTTCTTATTGAAGGTTGTCAACGCTACAACATCAGTAGAAGCAAGTACTTGTACTGGTTTTGCTTGAGTGTTATTTACTACATCATCCCACAACTCATTCTCCTCTAATATAAGTACAATCCTAGCTTTCCACGGAATGAAGTTGGTTACCCCATCCAACCTGTCCTCCAACCTTAACCCTATAGCCATCTCACTGAAAAATGTAAGTCCAAAAAAAATTTGCTCACTGAACAAAAGAAAGTCTCCCTCTGGAGTCTAAAAATCAAAGCCAATAAATCTGCCCTACTCTTCTCAACTTAACTATGATACCATGTAAAGTTTTCAAGTTTCTTAATCCTGGTTTCAAGTTTAATTTCAGACCATAAGTTTAATGCCCAACCCCATTATCTTTCTCAATTGTAAATGGATTTTATACTCATAAACAAATCTCAAGTTTGAAACACTAAGAAACTTTTAAAAATATGAATGAACAAAATTAAAAACTCAGCCAACCATGAAATTCTCAGACAAAGGAATTTTTGGCAAACTGCCCAAGAAAAATCCACAAGGGTTTCAACCTGTTTGAGAGAGATATTATATTTCTTCAAAAAAAATTACAATAGTGAAATACTCGACTAGTAGGACAACTTATCTCAACCAAAGACAACCAATAGACGGTGCCTGGAAAAGTGTACTTAATATAGTCTTGTTTTATGTGCATTAACAGTCTTGAAATTCATGCTTTCTCGACACTATACAGACTGCTTCTCATGGTTTGTTTTCTTCCTCGAATTTCATGCCAAGTTCATAAATCATCCTCGGTATTTGTGCCCATAGTGAGCAATATCTCAACCTCGAAAGTCGTGCCCTTTGCTACAGGAAATTTGTTGTACAAACCGATTAAATGTTATACGAATTGTAATTAATATTGTTGTTCTTTGCCGCGAAAACCATGCCTCTGCTACAATCAAACTGTATGAAATAGTACGGGCTGTACGAAAACGTACAGATATTGCGGAATATACGAACTGCTGAAATTCGGCTCCTCAAAAATCATGCCAGCAACCTTAGAATTCGTGTCGTACCTTCACCTCGATTTTTGTGTTGCGGTACAATTGTTCAATAGTTTCTCTCTCTCTTGCTCCGTCACCTCTCAAGAAGTCGACCTCCTCTCCAGCTGTCTTCATTGAGTGAATAAAATGAGAAATGAAGTGCCTTTTTAATCTTTTCTCGTCTTTTCATTTCACCTTCTGGGGTAGGTGAATGGTCACTAGATCAAGGGCCCAACTTTAGTGATTTCTCATCAATGGATGAGAAAAAACACTTTTCTCTCCATTAACTATTTTCTCTCTCAACTCCCACATAAATTTATTTAAAAAGTCACTTTATCCTCAAAAGTGAATTAACTACTCATCTCAAGTAATTAATACAAGGGTCATGTCATTTGTCCTGCTTTTTGAGACTTAGGAACAAAATCACTAGGAAACACTTCCCTAGGTACAAAAATTCACCATTTTTTAAACCAGTTTCTTCATTGTACTTCAATGGGAGTATTTCCTTTCTCAATATTTATGCACTAGGAGTTGGCCTAGACAGAGAAGTTGAGTGTTGAGTGACAGTATCTCAACTCGAGACTTGCCCCCAAGGGCGCAACCAGTGGCTTGAAGATTTCTGCCACGCAAACCCCCCGAGGTGAGTGAAATGCGGCAACAGGGCCTTAACACTTGGGGGTGGAATCTACAAAAAATTCCTATGGTTGGGTGGTGAATCACTCCTCTACAACAAGTTTGATGAACAATATTCCGAGTAAAGGTAAGTGTTTATCTTTATCTGTGTGTGGATAAACTTTGTTATGCATATCGATGCCTTCAATCTAGAATTTTGTTTAGTATCTGATATCCATGCGAGAAATTGGTTATGCATGTTAATGGGGGCATAAACGCAAGCATGATGTCTGATAATCTTGACATATTTGGAATTAATGTCTTAGTGTAATAGGATCATGTACATTTTGGGTAAAATGTTGGGCATGAAAAAGAATGTGGATGATTGTATATTTGTATTTCAATCATTTAATTGTTGTTGTTATGAAATATGTTAATGGGTTGGCTTTTAATGATGGAAGTGTGGTTATGTATGCATCTTAAGCAAGATTGATTGAATTTCTATCATTTATTTCTGCTGTGCAATGTTTATTTCACATCTACTTCCATATAAAATGTGTTGAGCAGTCAATTGGGTCTAGCTTGAGCGGCTGTGGGATGGAGTGTTATCCTCCCCACCTAGGTTCAATTTTCGTAAGTAACATGTTTAGCTCATCATAACTGTATTGTTGTAATTGCTTCGAGCCCTAATGTTGGCTTAGCCTTGTGCCTTGAAGAATCTTGGGTTTACCATGGGTACCATCCTCAAAATGACGGGAAGTGCCCAAGGATTTGCCCTACGATAATTTACCTCGAAAAATAAATGATTTTTGTTGATTTGTTGTGTAACACCCCAGTTTTGAATCTTGGGTTTACCGTGGGTACCATCCTCAAAATGACGGGAAGTGCCCAAGGATTTGCCCTACGATAATTTACCTCGGAAAATAAATGATTTTTGTTGAGTTGTTGTGTAACACCCCAGTTTTGACCCCAACGGAGAGGGGAATGTGTGCCCCGATTTCAACCCCATGTTATTAAATTGCACATGATGTAAATATTTTTATTTGATCATGGTATGGAGCTCAAGGCAAAGGCCCCACCATCGATTTAGCGTTTTATGTTTCGGCAATTAAAATTGATGCTGATGGTATTCATGCTTGCCAGGCACAATATAATTTTGGACATCATGTAAATATGCAATTAATAAAAATACCCACAACTAGCTATGTCAATGCAACATTAAAGAGATGGAGGCATGATTTCACAAGGAATAGGGGGGGGGATATTCAAACCCTTGAGCCAATAGGGTAAAGCCAAATGTCAAGGGAGAACCCACCAAAGCTATCAACTACACATTTTGTCTTTTGTGCCCAATCATTTATTTCTTCTAGAAGTGGTTGAGTTAGTAAATGCATGGGGATGGAAAGAGTATGACAACCAAATTCGAATTTGGGAAGCCACCTATTTTTGGAAAAACGTGTTTTGACTTATGGGGCAAGTTATTGCTTGAAAATGTTGCCCATCCCATTATGCATTCACGTCCTCCTCTTCCTCACGCATTTTTTGGAGCTCCTGGGCGTTTTCCTCATGTTTTCAGCAGTTTCCTTCTTTTTCCCCATGGCTGAGAAGTCGTTTTTGGGTAATGCTCAGTGGTTGGGCTCTTTCCTGGACGGTTTTCTGTTGTTTCCTCATTTACACGAAAGGGGAAATTCGTTTTTTGGTGTTGCACAGTCGACGGGAAAATAGATCCACGAATTGGGGGTTTGAAACTTTGAACAGGCCGTTTTTTCCCACGTGAAGCCCATAGACATCTTTGAAATCGAATTTTCTATCAGAGGGTTGTTTTCCCCTTGTTTCCATTTTTCGTTTTGGCGTCCAAGACGTTTTCGTCCATACCCAGAACTTGTATTTGGCTATGAAGTGCATCCTTGTGTTGGCTTGGCTGAGTAAGTCCAAGGAACCCATCTGTTAGATGGTTGACTGTGTTTGGATGTGATTGCCTTATGTTGGCTTGGCTGAGTAAGTCCAAAAAACCCATTTGTTAGATGGTTTGACTGTGTTTGGATGTGATTGTTGGCTTGGCTGAGGAAGTCCAAGGAACCCATATGTTATTGACTTGTTGTCTTAGTAGCCTGTGAAACCCAATTGTTTATTGGCTTGGCTGGACAGTCTGTGAAGCCCAACTATGTGTTGGCTTGACTGTGGGTGTATGGTCTTTTTGTGTGTAAGCTTGTTGTTCCCTAATTCCTTGTGGAAATCATGCCCAGCTCGGGGGTGGCAGTGGTGCTGAGAGATTGATGAGCACACTGGCCTATGCTTGGGTGGAACGTTGCAATGACATAGCTAGTTGTAGGACAGCCCCTTTTCAAGATAAGTATTTCTTGTGTATTTGATTTCTGCAACTGTATTTGTTTTATGTATTATGAACATGATGAATGCTTGAATGAATGATTTGCTTCCGCTGTATATTTCATGTATAATGCATCTGTACATGTCTTTTATTTCAATCCATTTGTTTATTATGTTCATGGGACTAGATTGCCCGTATGACAATACCAGCAACGTAGTCGCGTCCTCTCTATCGGCGGGATGAGGGGAGGGGACGTGACATGTTGGAAGCTAAAAGGGCTCACAGCCGGGATTTAGTAGAGGAAAAATATTGATTTGAGTGCCTTAATGGCCAAGGGAAGTAGGCCAGGGCACATTACAAGAAACATACGAGTCCTTTAGATAGATGTGACTCGTGAGTGGATTTTGCACTTCATATTTTTTATATTAATATAAGAAGTATTCTTTCAAAATAAAAATTTACTCAGCTTCATGGTCAGTTGCTTGTGTACATAATGGAAATATGATTATATAAGGGACTACTGTTATAGCATGGCTAAGAAGATATGTTTTGACAGCATCTCTGTACATCCATTGTTTTCATCCATTGTAAATGTGGAAGTCTATCCAGAGAGAGTCCAGGCACACATAGTTGCACGCTAGTAAACAAATACAACATCAGTTTAGCACTTATGTCCTGAAGAAAGATTGTTTCGCAGACCCTAGGCAGAACACGTGCAAAACAATGCAAAAGTGCAAGAATAAGCCAGCTCTATTCAACAGTTTCAAGTTCCCAAATACTATGTATGATTGTCAAGAAAAATCTAACAAATGCCTTTAATATAGCAGAATGCTAAAAGGAGAGAGAAAAATCATTGCCAGAACAAAATGCCTTCACAACAGGAATATATGTTCTGATCATGTATATAAGACCAGGACTAATAAACATATTAAGACATTTACTTCTGTGGAAACTAGCAAATACTGCCAGGATGCTCCCAGAATGCAATACGGAACCCTCAGAATAGGCATGAATAGACTACAACAAAGTATTCATTCTGAATATCAGGAATGACATGAGCCAAGAAGAAATTACAATCTTACATTGCATGATATGGTAGGAAGCTTACACGAGACCCTGAAAACCTAAATTTGAAGCAGAATGCATGCAAAATAAATTGCCAATGTCCCCAATCTTCTCAACATAGGAAATGATCTAGCATCATGAGAGGTGAAATTTTGTATAGGCCTGTAGATCTTTGTCCGAGGGAAATCAGGAATCTGACGACCTCGCCTTCAACCTAAAATTGCATCGTCTTCTAACTTTTCAAGTTGAGGTACATAACAAAACAAATCAAGGAAAGACAATGTAAAATTTTTGCAGAGCGGAAGCGAATGCATCGGTATAAAGGATATTGCAAATACTTTCCAAAGAAGACATCCATGGTGCAAGGATCCTATAGACCAGATGAAAAAACAAAAACACAAACTACAAATAGTTCAACTTAAATTTGACAAGATCGGCAGATATTAACAATTATATTTAATCCTGCAATCAGGAAGCCGAAAACCTAGCTTACAAAAGAGAAATGCATGTTTATGCACAAGGTTTTCAAAATCCGATTTGGAATTGATGTATAAGTACGATGCATTTTCCATATAATTACCAGGGGCCTCTCAATTGACCGCAATTGTTTTTAATGGAAGTCCAACATTTAAAAGGAAAGCAAAATGTATAGATTTACTGAAAAAAGTATTAGCAAATTTGAACCACGGCTACAAGGATAAAGGCACGGAAAACAGAAATCTCTTAGGCTGTACTTGACATACGGCAAAATACTGTTAAATAATGCAAACTCCACTAAAATTGATCCGGAAGTTGATAGAATACTATAAACCTTTAATAAAAACACAGGAAAAGCGACGACCATACTCTGTTATTTTTCCAAAATTATGGATCCTCGACAAGGCAATAGCGAAAAAAACTCGATAAGCTTGAAAATTCCTAGGGAGAAGATGCAAAAATCTTTCACGCCACGCAAGCGACCGTCAAGAAAAACATGAATGTTGTTACAATAAATATGCAAAAAACGCATTTACGAGACCAGGAAATATCAGGGAAAGAGCCGAAACGAGCGCACCTCAAATATTTGTTCAGAGACGCTGGATAGCTAAAAATGGAGGCGATATCTCACGTTGAGTCTGTCCAAGGCCGTTCCAGCTCAAATTTTGAGTCAAATTTTCACAAATTGCATAAATTTCAGAAAAAAGTCCTGTCAACTCAGAAGATCCGCTGATTTCCTACGCATTTACAGTCTATAACAAGTATCATTTATTTCCCGCTGCGCCTGCTATTCGACACGGCTGACTCCTGTAAATAACACTAGTTAAGGGGGGCCGGTTTAGCGCTTGCCAGATGAGGGCCAAGCCAAATGGCCGTGAGGGCGACATAAATTAAATTATTTTATATATTTTATATCACGCGGTGGCGCAAAGAACAATTCGAATAATAAAATGGTTTTTATAATTCCGGGTGCCCACGTGGAAACAGCAGACGTGGAAAAAAAATCTCATTAACGTTCTCCGTTATGTGTTTACATCAAAACTGGTTATCTATCACATGCGTGGAATTGAATATACTGATTATACGTCTCTATTTTGACCGTGACAGTCCCACAGAAGGATAAGGCCGTCAAATTCAATGGCATATCATCCACAGTAACGATATGGCCGTCACATTAATTAATCAACAATAAATATGGAGAAAATTTCCCCGTCACATTAATTGATCAATAAAAATAATATAACTTAAAAACTAATAAGCGATGAAAAAACTAGAATTAGTTATCCCGCCACACAAGTGCAACGCGTTAGGAACTAGAACTACACACCATGCAATGTTCGTAGCAAGACACCTATTTTTATTTGGTCATGCACAATGAAAAGCCACCGCCTTTCCCAAGTTAAGCGGTCGACTCCGGCGCGGATATTTGGCACTGTATTTTTTCGTTTGTCAAATATATTTGTCGCTTCAATGTCAACAATGTAATTATGTAATTTAAAAGTTATTTTTAAGATGGTAAAATTTATAATGGTAAAAATATGTGAATGCCCCTTGAGTTGAATTGATTTTGGTTTGTTCCATTTTTTTTATGATTTTGATAAAATTTAATTTTAATCTTTTAAAATTTAAGTTATAGTTATAAGTTTTATAATTTTGATTGTTTCTAGATTTTTGAGGGTGTTGAATTCATTTCTAGCATTAAAATTGCAATTAAAATATATTTAAATTTAGATTTTGTAAAATAAAAATTGTGGAAATTGAGAGAAAAAAAAACTTTCAAACCCAAATTCTCTCATTTTTAAACATCTCCTTAATATTAATTTGTTATTCAAAGAAAACCAAAACCAAACCCATGTAAAATAATGTATTAGTCTTTACCACAAGAAAAAACTAAATATGATTTAAAAGTTCATACAGTTCATACATTTTGAATTAACTCCCCCACTCCGGGTGCAAGTAGGGTGACTAATTAACCACGCCTGCTTAACGGATGGAAGGACGTGTTGGCTGATGCATGGAGTCCAGGAGGGGGCCTTAGATTGGGGATATGGTACCCATTCTCGTCAATATGAGAAGATGGGCTATCATTCTGGTAATTGCCCAGGTTGTATAGTGCATGAGTTTGACAATTCACTTGTGTGGACTTTCATGGCCGACCAGGCCAGTTGCAAGGGTGATGAGATCTCACATCATGACTTCCCATAGTGCCTCAGGAGGTGGAGAATCCGGCTTGAGAATCAGTTCAAAATTGCTAAATGCGGTCACACGCAGGATCATCAACCCCGTTCCATGGACAGGGTGCTCGCTACCTAGCTCCAGTTCTCTCTTCACGGCTCATCTTTCTTGGTTAGCTGCACAAAACAAGCATTATGGCAAGATTGAAAGGCACTAAAAGGAAAACGACCAATGGGTCGCGCCGCTTGCACATGTCGCAGGCCTTGAAAGAAATGGGAAGAGTGCAGGTTTTCTTTAAGAATGATCTTCCTAAGTCTGTCTGTGCCTGCACCAACCATTTGGAAAACCGCCTGAGGAGAAAGCAGTGTAGACCGCTAGCTGGGCAGTTGAATGCAGAATTTGGTGGGATGGTGGAAGATGCGGGATCCTTCCACGCCAGAGATACCCACCATACGAAGACCCTGGGAATCTACTGGATGATGAAGGCCCTCATGACTATGGTTATGGAGGACTGTCTTTGGGGGAACTTCCTGAATGATAATGAGACTCCTCCCTTGGGCGCTCACATTGAAAACCTAGAAGCTAGTCTGCAGCATCTGTTGTGAACTCAACGTGAGGAGACTGCCTGAATCAATGCAAAGTTGAATGCGTTGGCATGCACATGCACAAGGAAGACCTTCAACAACCCCTCGTCTAACAAGCTTGCAAGTACGCAGCTTGGGTACTGGAGATTCCCTACGACAATCAACCATGACGTGAAGCATGAAGATCCAGGTGTTGCCACACATCTCTGGTTTTTATTTCTAACGATGATTAAGTGTTATGTCCTTAGGGTTATGTCTATGACTATTAAGAGCACAGGTTGTTTTCATGATTATATGGCCATAACCCCGACATGTAGGATGATTGCATCTAAAACTATTCTCAACAACAATTCGCGTATCTTACCTAGCTAGACTGGAGTCTTTCTTTGGGACGTAGGTTGTTTCTTTTTTAGACTGCATATCAAAACTTGGCACAACACTAATATAACTCTATGCAGTTTTACCTTTTTAGTGCACCTAAAAACAAACAAAAAATAACTTTATCTATTATTTTAAAGTGTAGCTAACTTTATTTATTATGTCCTCACCATGACAGGTGCTAACATCTCTAATCCAAATTGCCTAATGTGGTGTCCTCCTCATGGATTTGGGAGGGATGGATCATGCATGGAAGCATGTGTCTGATCCCAGCACACTTGCATTCAAGGTTCACATACTGGCATCAAGGCTCATTTACGACCTAAGTAGGATTATGCAGAAGTATATCGGTTTGGATATTGTGATCCTGCCCTCTACACCGTGTGAGTTTTCATGGCTTTTTATGGACGTTACGGTCACTCTAGCAGGGATGATTGTATTATGCAGCAGTTACTACTTTGTATACGCCAACACAAGTGTCTTCCTCGGTCTATTTTATATGAGTTATATGTCGGTCTTCCGCTTTGGTCGGATTTAACTCTCGCTATGTTGTTGCACTTCTACTCCTATTACTACAGAGATCCCTTCTCCACGATGATTCGCTGCAAAACCACTCAACAAAAAACTGTGAATGGTCCCCGAAGGACCCACATGCCGAGGGCCCTGAAGGAAATGGAGAATGCTCGAGGTTTTTTTTTTTATTTTAAGAAAAAGAGGAAATGGAGAATGCCCGAGGTTTTTTTGAGAAAACGTTTTCGAAGCGGGACAGGAACACTGAGAACGCATGGAAAGAAGGGTGTGCACTAATCAAGACTACCCAGGCGCGAAGCAGCTTATGGATGAGCTCGGAGGAATGGTGGAGGATTTGGGCTCTACCAAGAATCATGAGACTCATCACACATGCGCCTTGGGCATGCTCTAGAACATGAAGGCCTTAGTCTGCCTAGCCATAGAAGATTATAGGAGGTCTCTCTGATGGTGCCAAGAATTAGATTGCAACCAATCCACACAACACTGTCTTCGATGTCAAAGACTGATAGGAAGGCGATTCATTGATCCATATGTGCATAAGGCATGAAACCATGGCCCTTCACTGTAGTCTCTAGAGACAATGCCAAGCCTCTTGTCCAAGTGGATTACAAAGGCCATAGAAAGGAGTTTGCAGTTGAGGACTTTCTTCCATGGTTTTAATGAAGACGATAGTAAAAACATGTCACGTCCCCTCCCGTCCGAGAGGACGCAACTATGCCACTGTGACTAATTTAAGCGAGGATCTAAGCCCATGACATGAATAATAAAAATGCATTGAACTAACCTACATACATACACAAATACATTATACAGCATAAACAAATTTCATTCATTTTCATTCAACATGTTCATCATTATCCATTAAACAATTACAGTCGCAAAGGTTAAGCATCAGATAGACTTATCTTGAGAAGAAGCTTGTCCCTCAACCAACTATGCCGCTGCAACGTTCTGCCCAACCATAAGCCAGTGTGCTCATCAGTATCTCAGCATCACTGTCACCCCCGAGCTGGGTATGATTCCCACAAGGAGTAAGGGAACTACAACAGGCTCACACATAGCAAAAGACACATCAAAATTCCACGAAGCCAAAACTACATTTGGGTTTATCAGGATGATAACGAGGTGGAAGGATGAATTGCTAAGATAGTGAGCTCAACCACAAAGCTATGGACACCTACACCCGATCTAGTTTGGTTTTCCCATCACCTACACACTCAACACAAGAAAACATCCCCTTCTGTGATACGCAGTCCCTCAAGCTATGCCTTCCCTTTCAGTGCTCTTTAGGGTGTGCAAGAAAGAATAACCAACCCCTATTGATCTCTATGTGTGGTTCCTTTCTACACTAGGTTTATCAAGCTAATTCTTCCAACTTCCACTCCAAACCGATTCAGACCAAAACAAAAGGGTGCACACACAACAAAATGCAAATTTTGGGTTTGAATAAAAACGCTTTTAATCCAAAAAACGGATTGGTAAAATGGGGAAATCGACCCTTAGGTGAGCAATTTGAACTCGGCAACGATTATGGGCATTTCATGAGCAAAAACGACTGCTATGAACCAAAAAATCGTGATTCCTTGCTAGCCATTCACTCAGCAACACAAAACCAAATTTCATGGGCATGGAAAGTGAGGAAAATGGCAAGAAAACGTGAGGGAGGCAACCCAACCACTAGGCATTACAAAAACGAGCTCCCATCCATGGGGAAAATGAAGTAATTAACCAAAATGTGAAATGAAAACACATAGGAAGCTCAGCTACCTGAAAGAGCCCCCAACGTGAAGGAGAATGGTGAGGAAAATGAAAACGTGAATGCATAATAGAATGGGCATACGTTTTTGGGTTTTTACTTGCCCAAGAAGTCAAAACACAATTTTCCAAAATGGGTGCTCTGCCCAATTCGAATTTGACTCCCATACTCTTCCCATCCCCATGCAATAACTACCTCAACCAATTTCTGGCAGAAATAAATGATTGGACACAAAAAACAAAATGGGTAGTTGACAGTGTGATGGGTTCTCTCTTTGACATTTGGATTTTCCCCATTGGCTGAAAGGTTTGAATACCCCCACCTTATCCTTAGGAAATCATGCCCCCATCTCTTTAATGTTGCATTAACATAGCTGGTTGTGGGTATTTTAATTAAATTGCATATGTACATGATGCCCAAATTATAATGTGTCAGGCTATCAGGAAATACCATCAGTATCGATTTTAATTGCCGAAACATAAACCACTAAATCGATGGCGGGGCCTTGGCTTTTACCTCCACACCATGATTAAATACAATTTTTACATCATATATATTTTAATGCAAACAAGGTCAAAACCGGGGTGTTACAAAGCATATCTCAAATCTAATGTCAAGAATGTTGCCATCGCAATGGCTACTTATTTTAGTGATTCTAAATGGAAGGCTACCAAATACGTTGTTGTCATTGCAGGCGGCCTTAAGTGTTACAACCATGCGCTAGGTGACACCTTCTTCACGCCCAAGAGGCTGGCTTGGGTGCCCATGTGGGCAAGACGGATTGGTCGGCAAACTTGGCAAGTGGTACCTTGACCAAGTGACAGAACACTTGAGGAGCGCGTGGGCCTAGCAAGGACGTGCTCCCACAACGAATCTTGTGTTCACCCCTTGGAGCTTGGCAAGCCCAAGTGCGCGACACCTTGTCACTTCGTCAGTTGGCAGCATGCTTGAGTTGAGCGCACATTGATGGAATGAGAGCACCTTGACAGAGAACGGAGGAACGACACCATGAGACGGAGACGCATCCCATGGAGCGCGCTCGACAACCACCTTCGTTGTGCGGGAGACGCACTCATGGGAGCGCTCAGTTGGGGTTTGTTGGACCAAGCACCCTCTTGAAGGAACGCCCCTACATGACAACACCCATACTTGAAGCACGTTGAAGGAAAACGTCCAGGAAGAGCGTCCGACGCCCAACGAAGATGCCATCAACAAGCGAAGCACGCAGATCGTGGAAGGAAGTGGACCCTGACAGGAGCGAGGCGTCGGCTAAGGCAATTTACATGTGCGCTAAGGAAGGTAGCACGCCCACCTTGGAGAAGCACCCTCCCAATTGACGCTATAAAGACGCGATGCAGCATTGGAAGAAGGACATCTAATCCAAGTTGGACAACAAGTGACAAGTCGCTAAGGCAAGCGAGCTATGGAGGTTTCCAAGCTCAAACGCAACAAAGTCGCTAAGACATGCTTTACTCAGAGAACACAGTCAGTTGTGGAGAAGAGTCGGTGTGGAAAATCGGTGCTCCCAAACGAGTTCAGTCCAGAAGACAGTTGACGACAGCTACAAGGGTTAGCAAAGTTCGACAGTCTTGGGAGCTAGACGCCCACAGAGGGGTTAGTTCAACTTGGTGTATATTTGTAACAGAGGTGTGGCAGCTAGTTGGGCGCACACTCCGAGCTCTGTCGGTTTGTGACAACTCCATTTTTGTAAATTGTTCATATAATACAAGTTAATTGGGTTGGCCGGTTTGGCAACCCCACCCTTACATTGTGTGTGTTTTTACTTGATTGTACTGTGTAATGAAAATTGGCTAAGTGTAGGTAAAAATAGTTAATAAGTAAAGTGTTAAAACGATACAGTGTTAAGGAAAGGTTTCCGCAGGTTAGGCGTAATCCATTGGAGTGCGTCCGAGTTGGTCTTACCCTCTGAACGCTTCGAGATGGTGTCGCACGCTCAATAAGACCACATGAAAAAGTGGGTGTGTTATTTTGCTCATAACATTAATCTCATGCAAATTATAAACAAACCCATAGCTACAACTATACCTTGTGAGTTGAATAAAGATTAGACCATCCTAATTTTTTACCTCTTCAACATCTTTGTTCTTAATGTTGAAAGTGGTAAATTTGAGGGAAGGTTGTTGGAGGAGATGTACATTTGGTTGGCGAAGATTTTGACAATAAGATGCTCAATCACTATGTCCAACACATTGAGAAAAGAAACAAAGTGGACTTGACCACAAGTGCGAGAGCCTTTCGCAGACTTTGTTCAAAATGTGAGAGGTCTAAAATAAGTATGTCTTGTGTTGTAAAAACATTGTTTGATGTCAATTTTTTCTACAAAGTAAAAGTGTAAATCCCATTGAAGTTGTCGCATACAATGTTGCATTGGTAAATAGTTTTTTACATATTGTTTGTTCCAATTTTGTTTTGTTTCAAAGGATTTTAGATTTCTCATGGAAATGAGAGGACAAATATTATGTGGCATTGCACATATTTTTATGTCGGTCAAGTTGGGTATCAAATATATTACATAATTTATTGAATATTTATTAATATAATAGAGTATACACAATTTTAATAAAATATATACTTTTTATTTGATTCATTTTTCATTGAAGAAAAATATAAGTTTATACACAATTTTTTTCATTGAAGAAAAATATAAGTTTTCTTTTTTGGTAATATTTTATCAACATTTTGTGTTTTGGAAAATGTATTAAATATTTTGGAAAGTTTAAATTTAATAAACTTTTAATCTCATATCTGAAAAAGATGAATGGTTTATGTCTTTACAATTAAAAAAAATAGCAATTCTCGTGAACATTTCCATCATCGAGAATGTGCATTAGATGTCACCGAGAATTTGTGAAGAAGGTAATAGCATAGTTGTTTATCTACTCTTTTTTGAAACAAGAAGGTGCATTATATGTTACATATAATTATGTGAATCAAAGAAGAGGTATTAGATATTATTAAGAAACATACTTTTTTTTTAATATATTAATTTTATTTCATAATTTAGTGATTTAATGTTTAATATTAATTCAAGTTTCAAGTTCATAATTTTAGTTTTTTTTTTCATAAAAAAGATCTTATATATTATATATATAAAAAAGATATCACCTATAAGATACAAAATAGTGACTATATGACACCTGGCCAAATCATCCACATCTAACTACCAGCATTGCTTCGTAATCCACCCATTTTCCAGTTACATATTCTGTCATCACCCACTAGGTATCTACCAGATTGATTATGTAATATCCATTACAATACATCAATAGCTAAAACACCCCTATATGAACCATAAGATATAACAATCTTATGCATTCATACGTCAATGCCAAAATAATCTAGTATGAACCAAAAAACTCAAAAGAAAGTGGATCACGACCATCCCCACGGGCCACCAAAAATTGACCAACCGGCCCCGCTAATGCCTTCTTAGATAAATAATCTGCATCATTATTTACCTCCCTATATACATGCTGGATGATTATCTCCTGAAATTGTCCCTTCAGCTGTATTATCCGGTCCATCCAATAGGTTAGATGAATCAATTCCAAATGGTAAGTACCTCTGAACCATTCAACAATAACCATGGAGTCTCCAGCAATTTGGATAGCACCAATGCCTAATGTACATGCAAAGTGAAGTATACTCCATAAGGCAAGTAATTCAGACCTCGTATTGGTACCTGAACCACAGTTCCACATGATATTATACCTGCCCAGGTGAGGCGAGATAAGGATAGCCCCAACTCCGCATTTGGTTCCCCCTTCCTGTGATGCCCCATCAAAGAAACCAATGGTCATGTCATGTTTAAATGAGGGTGGCTGAATAATACGTGTCTTATGAAGTCTGATCTTCCTGGTACCCTCATTCCACATGACCTGAACCTTATTTGCAATCTGTAGTGGAGTTGTATATTTATCGCGGAATATGATGGAGTTCCTTGCTAGCCATATATATCTACAAACATGAAATGGTAGAGTCCTCCATTTAACACCACTAGATATCCAATTATAGAAAGCCACGGTAGTATGCAGTCCATGCCATATAAGCTCTGTTCCAATTAATATCCCAATATGATGCCACACCTGTATAGTGAAAGGGCATTCAATCATCAGATGATTGATGCATTCCGCAGCCTTATGACATAACGGGCATATACCAGGTCCTTCGAAGCCTCTGCGCTGGAGCATGTCCCATGATAGAATTCGGCCAGCCAACAACAACCAAGAGAATAATACCGTCTTGAGAGGGATATTCCAGTGCCATACCTGCTTAAACCATAACGGAATATGTTCCGGAAATAAGGAAATGGCAGAAGATGAGTATGCCAGTGCCGCAGTAATAGTACCAGATTTTCCATTCTTGCTCCAATATAGCGAATCCTTACATTGTTTCAGATAAAAACCAGCATTCCGGAGCATGTAAGTATATTCGTTCCATTCTGCAGCCAATGCTCCCGTCAGGTTAATATCCAGTGCATCCACCCACCCCATGAATCGTTCATCATCATAAAATATGGCTGCCTGTGCCAAAAAATAAATTCTTCTATTAAGCAGATGTGACAAGAGTGGATTTAACAGTCGATAGGATCCGGCCAAACCCAAAATAGGATCCCTTCCCACCCTGATGCTCCAACCATCACCCGGACGCCACGCCAACCACTGCTTCAGCAAAGGCATCGCCTTCAATAGAGCCCTCCAAATATTCGAGATAGATCTCTGGTTATATTCCTGTAATCTGATCCATTCTGATATCGACCAACCCCTAATGTATTTAGTAGATATCACCCTCTGCCACAGACATGGAACAAAGATACACCTCCACATGTATTTCCCATTAAGGGCCCTATCAAATGCTGCAATGTCCTTTAATCCCCAACCCCCACAATCTTTTGGCTTTGCCAAATGCTCCCATCGAGCCAAACAGATGGACGACCTATCTCTGCATCCCGACCAAATGAACCGTGTCACACAACTCTGAATCCGCCGAATAATAGCCCTCGGGATCCAGGATAAAGAGTACCAATATACCGGAATGCCTTCCAGAACAGATTTGGCAAGTATAAGCCTACCACCGATAGATAGAAAACGGTGTCCCCAGAAACCAATGCAAGACTCAATGCGCCGAAGTAACCAATACCAATCTCGTATTTTATAGTTGTTGGGCTTCAAAAAATATCCCAGATACCTAAATCCATGGTCAAGAGGGTGAACATCATATGAAAAATGTTGTTGTAGTACCACCAGCTCTTCAGGAGCCCACAACGATTGATAAAACTGAGATTTGTCCGGACTAATACACATACCCGTAGCATCACAGAATAAATCAAGTGCATATTTAAAAGACAACCATTCACGTAGGGTTCCCCCACCAAACAATAATATGTCGTCCACAAACAGTAGATGAGTAATAAAAATTCCATCAGCCACCTCTATACCCATAATATCACCATGATCCTTTAATCCTTTAATCACCCTACTGAAGCCCTCTGCAATGAGAAGAAATAATAACGGCGATAATGGGCAACCCTGTCGAAGGCCCCTCGATGCCATGAAGAAAGGAGTGGGACTACCATTGACCAGTATCGAATAATTCGCGGATACCACACATCCCATGATCCAATCTGTGGTGTGCAGGGGAATACCAATCTGGAGCAAGACCAATCTCAAAAAACCCCAGTCCACCTGATCATATGCTTTGATAAGATCCAACTTCAATACCAGAGCTTTCTTGTTCTTAACCTTAATGCTATGTATAGTTTCCTGTGCAATGGCTATAGCATCAGTAATCTGGCGATTTTCAAGGAAACCAAACTGTTCATCAGATATCCCCAAGGACAGCCCCCGCTTCAGCCGAGTAGCAATAATTTTTGTAATAATCTTGTATATCAAATTGCACAAAGAAATCGGTCGATACCCCGCAAATGAAGAAGGCTTATCCGATTTAGGTATAAGTGCCACAAAAGTAGAGTTTAATGAGCCACATACCTTTCCTTGAATCCGAGATTCCTCCACCATAGCGAGTAAATTTGGTCCCACCAGTTCAAAGAAATGTAGAAAAAATTCTACAGTCCATCCATCAGGACCAGGACTCTTAGAGTGTTCAAATACCTTCAAGGTAGCATGTATTTCATCCATGGTAACAGGAGCATAAAGTCGATCACCCTCCAGTTCCTCAAACATCCGTGGGTATTTCATAATAAGTTCCATCTGTGCAGCAATAGATAGATTATCCTGTTTTTTATAAACAGATTGAAAGTATGAAAATGCCTCATTTTCAAGGTCCTGCTGCTTGGATAAAACAGCCCCATCTTCCACCTCCATGTCCCAGATATGGTTATGGTTCCGTCTGGCAGAGGCATATTGATGATAAAAACGAGTATTATTGTCTCCATTCGCAATCCAATTAATTCTACTCTTCTGGTGGGCC
>LPNX010580474.1:110607-184138 GCA_001517045.1 Pseudotsuga menziesii | reverse complement strand
TGAAATCTTATAAGGAACTACCCACGATCTGTAAGTATGCAACTGCTCCAGATAATCCGCTGCCACCAAGAATCGATCCAAGCGCTTGCCAATACCAGCCAAACCCCCCCGACCATTCTGCCAAGTCGGATGAATAACAGATGGTTCCACATCAATGAGACCATCATCCCGAAAAATATTATAAAAATATTCAGCATCAGGATCCAGCATAGTGCAACCCCAGGTTTCACGAGCAGAAAAGGTAAAATTGAGATCACCCCCGATAATTAATCCTCTTTCCTTCAATAATCCACCAGCTTGAATGTGGTTCCAAAAAGGAATTCTGTCACGATATGGCCCATAACAATTAAGAATTTTATTCACCTGCACACCATTCAGGAACCTACCAGTCAATAAAATACCAGCAGCAGACTTATAAACATCAAAAAAGGCCCTATGGGGATTCCATGCAGACAACAATCCCCCCGAACGACCAGAGGCATCCACTGCACTCATATGCCAGCTCCCCACCACATCAGATAATACATCAATAGCCTTATCAGCAGACACCATCGTTTCCTGTAATAAAATAACATCCGGATGGACAATCTCACAAATCCTACAGAGGGAAAGCTTCTTACGGGCACCCCCTACCCCACGAATATTCATAGAGAGAATAATCATTTTAAACCCCGTGCCAGGGCCTTCTGCTCTCTAAGGGCCCGAGGAAAATGTGATGGTGAAGGAGACATAAGAGGAGAATCAGATATTTTCCCTTTCAATTTCCTAGCATTCCGCGTCTTCAATGGTGAGAATTCAGGATCCAATCCCCCACTAATACCGCCCCCAGGATCATTAATCTGCACACCCACAGACCCCGGAGATGTAAAAGCCTCAGCTGAAGAGTTCTCAATAATGACCCTGCCACCTTTATAGACCGGAAGCTTCGAATGCTGGAGAATATCTCTATAAGAGGGGATCTCTTCGGAGATAGAATCAGACTCAACAGGCTGTGCAAATGTCCCCAGAAAACCCAGTGTAGGCCCAGTATCCCCAATACTACATTCCGCCCTCCCCACCAGTGCACATGAAACCTCAGAAGAAGAAAGTGTAGTAGGTGCAATGGATACCCCAGGGCAGCTTTGATCGCTCAAAGATATCAAAGGTGATGAGGTCGGTGGGCAAACTCCCTCCACCACCCCAGTGGGTTCCTTAGAGGATGCATGTTCATTCAAAAATAAACCAGGCTGAAAAACATGATTATCATTGAGAACCGAGGCTTTAAGCCTATGAAGTTCATAATTTTAGTTGTGTAAATCATTTTCTTCAATTTTGATTTAAAAGATTTGTAATATAGTAAAAAGTTTTAATTAAAACAACTCATTCACAATAGTGCAGAATCATGTATTTATTTACAAAGTCCTCTTCTATCTTAATATATTAATCTCATTTCATAATTTAGTGATTTAATGTTTAATATTAATTCGAGTTTTAAGTTCATAATTTTAGTTACGTAAATCATTTTTTTTAATTTTGATTTAATAGATTTGTTTTTCTTTTGACAATAACGGTTATAGTATATTAGAGGGGTGGTGTGACCACCAAACAGAACCAGGAATACAAAAAGCCCTTATGGAAGCCCCATCAGAAACTTATAGTCTCGTCGTACGCCCTTGTGGAAGCGACAATGTAGCTTTTAAACCTCTAATTACACCCTTGTGAAAGTGGCAAAGCTTTACCAGTCTTTAATAGAATGCAAACTAAACATTTCAGTAAACAGAGGGGGGTTCAGAGATTCTAACACAGGTTCTATTCTATCCAAAGAGTCAGAGAGACTTATACAGGGATAACAACAAAACAACAAAAACCATCCATGAACTCGAATAAACTACCCATCCGAGCTGGACGAAATCCTGGAACAGAGGCTTCATGCTTGGTGAGCTTGAGGGCTAGCTTCTCTACCTTAATTTCTAGCCCCGCAATTAGCCTGATTAACGCATTGTTTGGCCGCTTCACCATGCGCTTGAGCTTCTTACGCAGAAAAACCAAATCTTCGCCCACATTGTCCAACCTCCTGCCACCTTCGCAATCAATTGCATTGAACTGGTTCTGCAATAGCTTGAAGTCATGCTTCAGGTCTCTGATCTTCACCTCTATGGGAGAAGGGGCAGCGGGCGCAATGGCGGAAGAAGACCCAACATCCATCCTGACTAACAGCAACACCTTAACACTAACTAGATGACAGAGCTCATGGAGAAGATCGATATGTATCATGCAAGCGATTTTGATATGGCAACCATCCACATTGATCCAATGATTTAAAGCAATTCCATACAGGGGCTCTGGCAGCACCGTATCCCCCAACCAGGGATGGAATTTGACAGGTAAATGCACGTCATAGATCAATTTACCCGTCAAATACAGCTAAGATTTTATCGAGACCGTCAAAATTTGGCTTAGAATACAGAAAACTTTTCAGATTTTGATTATTAACGGCAATTTTGACGGGTGTCCACCATTTGAAATTCCAATCCTACCCCCAAAACGCGAGCAAGTAAACCTACCATGAAAACACTCGAATACTCCAGCTTCAACGACACGCCTTTCAATTTCGCACCAGGCATCATCGTATCCCCCAACGCGCGAGCAATTAAAAATGCCATGAAAACATTCGAATACTCCAGCTTTGACGAGACGCCTTTCAATTTTGCACCAGGTGAACTAACCGCACCCGAGCTCGCATTTAACCTCCCTTCACCTACCGACGCCAAGCCACGTGCCGACCATCCTCCACCTATCCTGGAAACCAACTGGCACGATTCAGACCAGATCGCAAGGGCCCACAGAGTGGAAGACCAATTGGCCTTAGCGCTGGTCATATGGGGGTGAACAAAGAGAGCCCATGCCATTGATAATTAGCTCCCCGGGGCTGAGAGAGGAGCCCAGGTTTGCTTCTTTGTTAGCCTCTATATTTTTTTTTCGCAGCACATAATAAAAATCAATTTTATTGAAGGAGAGGACTTAGGCCATGATTTTGTGGATAAGCCGCCTTAGGAGCATTTGGCTCGAAATTAGGTTCTCGGTTAGAGCTTGAATAATTCTGGAGTCTCCGATGACAGTTAACTCGGAGATTCCATGGGTCTTGGTGATCCTCAACCCTTGTCATAATGCCAAGGCTTCAGCCATGTTATTAGTGTCATCTCCTAGACCCCAAGCGAACCTAGTTTCCAAAAATCCATTCGGAGTGAAAAAAACTCCGCCCCCCGCCTTACCGCCCCAGTTTGATTTAATAGATTTGTATTATAGTAAAAGGTTTTAATTAAAACAACCCATTCACGGTGTTTTTGAAAAACATCATACTCTTAGAGAAAAGGGAAACAAATTTCGCTCCAAGCAATGAATTTTTACGTTGGACTTCCAGTCTACCTGGTTCGTCTCTTGTTGAGGACCGTATTGGAGGTTTTTGCTTGTAGGTGATCGGTGGATCTGACCTCAAGTTCTCTTGATCTATTGTTTCCAGGTATCTCTGGCAAGTTTGTGGCTCCCATTTGGCTCAGTGTTCTATTGGATGTTGTGGGAGAACTTGGGACTAGTTTTCCTTTACTTCCCGTTGCCCTCCTTGTGTGGGTTTCTGTGTTCTTGGCCTAGTTCCCTATTGCATGTTCATGGATATCGATTTTTGGGAGTCTTGTTGCTCCTGTGGATTTTCTTCATTGCAGGCTTGATCAACTTGATCTTCTGACCTTCGCTCCAAGAAGACTCCCTTGTTCTCTAGCGTGCTCTGTCTTCAGGTCGTTTTATGCTAATTAGAGGTTTATTGCTCTAAGCAGATTTTCCTTTTCTGTAGATTTGTCTGTGTTGTAGCCCTCTCTTTTGGTTCTCTCTGTGGCTAGCTCTTTCTCATGGATGTCAGAGGGGATCCTCCCCCTCCTCTTCCTCCTGAATTGGATGCATTCAAAATACTGGTTGCAACATGTGGCAAGAGGAATGGGGGTTCATATTCGTAGATATTTGTGAAGAAGGCGGATATTCCCTTTGTTGAGCTGCCTGCTGAAAGGATCTTCCAAACGACTCTCAATCTTGTTGAGCGTGGGCTCATTGGGCAATTTACAGGTCTCTAGCCTTCTCCTAAGGCTATCGATGGTTGGGTATAGATAAATTGGAGGCCCTTAGTAACTAAAGGCATTTGAAATCACTTCGTTGGCAGATGTTACTTTGTCTTTGTGTTTGATTCAGTCGAAGATCGTGATCTCATTTTTTGAAATGGACCATACTTCATGGGCCCTCAGGGACTCTATCTGAACAAGTGGACTCCTGATTTTGATCCTACCCAAGATGTCCCGTCTGCAGTTCCTGTCTAGGTAAGGCTCCCTCACTTATCTTTACACTATTGGAACTCATATTCTCTGGAAACCATTGGGAATAAGCTCGGAAAATATATAGATAGGGCAGAAAGGAAAGACCAATATTCATGTGCAAGAATCTGCGTTGAAGTAGACTTGGATATTGGACTGCCAGAGGTGATTAAGCTCACCATAGCTGATTGGTCTCACATTCAAGAATTGGACTATGAGCAAATTCCTTTTTAGTGTCGATTCTGCCATGGTTGTGGCCATTTTGCCCGAAATTGTAAGAAGAAATCAAAAGAGGAACTTGAAAAGGAGAAGGATGACTAGTGGACCCAAGTTCGGAAAGTAGGAACTTCCAATGAGGACCCTAGAAAGACAGGTAAAGATGGAAAGACTATGAAAATCGTCACTGCTGTTGGGAAGAATCTTCCTAATCCTCTGGCTATAGAAAATGTGTCTTCCAATCATTTTGTTGTTCTTAGTACTCCTGAAGCTACTACTCTTGAAGAGGGTGAACTGCCACAATTAGAAGGACAGGTGGAGGTACCTGAATTAAACACTGGACCAATGGAACAAGCCGGAGTATCTAACTTGGAACTTCCTAGGGAAGGTGAACCCTTGCAACAATATCATGTTTCTCCAAATGGAGTCAAAGCCTCTCCTTGTTGTGCTGATATAACTAGGAAGAAGCAGGCTGATAGCTCAGGATCTTCTAATGAAGATTCAATCGAGCAACTTTCTAAAAAATCTGGTAGGAAGTCTCGAAAGGAGGTTCGTGAAGAAGAGGCTAAGAGGCTTAAGATGCGAGGCATACAGTCCACCATTGAAATGTCGCTTGGTATGAGCAAGAGGACAAGGCCCCCAAAGGGAATAATCACCCCCTCTCACTTGGGTAAGTAATGCAAATTGTCTCTTGGAATTGCAGGGGATTGGGGAACCCAATCAAAGATGAAGCAATCAAAGATTTGATGAGGATGGTTTCTTCTGAAATTCTCTTGCTTCAAGAGACAAAGATAGAGGAGGAAGCTCTTCTTGTCGTTAGTAAAAAAAAATGGAAATTGAATGTTGGCAAAGATGTCAGTGCGAGATGTACCTCTGGGGGATTAACTACTCTTTGGTGTGATGAAATTTTTTAGTTAAAGAGATGGTTTGTCACCCAGCATTGGATCTTTACAAACCTCTATCATATCTCTAGTAAGATCTCTATGGCCCTCTTTAACCTAATGTTCTAGTCAATTTCAATGAAAAAAAATTATGTTGGAAATTGCTATCTGAGTTTTTAGAGTCTAACTCTCCGTCAAACACAGTAGTAGCTGGAGATCTTAATATATCTCTAGCCCCAAGTGAGAAAAAGGTGGGCTTCGCGGCAAGGATAAATTTCAAGACATGGTGGAGGAGCTGATCCTTGCCTGCGATTTGAATGATATTAAACCCAAGTTTGGACGTTTCACATGGTCTAAAAATAGAGTGGGTACAACAAACATTGTTGCCCGCCTCGACAGGTTCCTAGTTCACAACTCTCTATTGGATGGGAAATCCATCATTTCTTCAAAAAAATTGCCCAAGCTCACATTTGACCATCACCCTATTTCTCTGCTATTTGAAAAAGAAGAAGATCTTGGGCCAATTCCATTTCATATCAGTCCACTCTGGATTGAGAGAGATGGTTTTTTTGACACTGTGTCTCAAGCATGGTCTCAATATGTAGATGGATCCCCTGTTTCGTCTAGGAACAGAAACTTAAAAGAACTAAATATGATTTGAAAACTTGGGTTAAAACACCTCTAAATACTCCAATCATCAACATGTAAGAGAGTGTTTGAGTTATCAGTGATTCAACTAGGAATGGAAGACAGTGAAATCACAAAATCTCAGTTAGCTCTGGAAAATTTTGCCCAACTTAAAACCACTCAATATTTTCGTCAGGAAGAGGAGTATCTTCGACTGAAGTCTCGTAGCCTCTGGTTGCAGGTTGGTGATAAAAAAACTTCCTTCTTCCATCGCCAATGCAGGGCCAGATTGTCTCATAACCATATTTCGAAAATCTCCATTGGTGAGGGGGGCATCATTAAAGGTCAAGATCTTCTAAAACAGGCTGCAAGTAGGCACTTTCAGCTCTTGTTTCAGGAAGATGGTCTTGCTGATGGTGAAGTGTCAGCTGAATTTTTGGACAATGTTCCTTCTTTGGTTAGCACAGAGGAGAACCAAGTCTTAATGAAACCCTTCACTGAACAAGAAATTTTGGATGTCATCTGGGCAATGGAGCCAGATAAAGCTCTTGGGTCGGATGGTTTTTTTTTCCATTTTTATAGAGTTTGTTGGAACATAATTAAATTAGATCTAATCCGTATGGTGACAACCTTCCAAAAAAAATCTAAAATAGGCGGGGGTNTTGGGTCGGATGGTTTTTTTTTCCATTTTTATAGAGTTTGTTGGAACATAATTAAATTAGATCTAATCCGTATGGTGACAACCTTCCAAAAAAAATCTAAAATAGGCGGGTGTACAAACTCTACATTCCTTCCTCTGATTCCAAAGGAAGTTAATCGTTCTTCTTTTGACTAGTTCTGTCCTATTTCGTTGTGTAATGCTTCTTACAAGATCCTAGCCAAACTTCTTGCCAACATATTCAAGCCCTTGTTAAGTAAGTTGATCTCTCCTCTTCAGGGGGGCTTTGTAAAAGGCAGGAACTTAGTTGATAATATTATCCAAGTCCAAGAAGCTCTCCATTCAAGTTTCCAAAGGAAGGAGAAAGGAATGTTAATTAAGCTGGACATGAAAAATGCCTTTGACTGTGTAAAACTCCCCTTCCTCTATGAAGTCCTTCTTTCTTTTGGTTTTAGCTCTGAGTTTGTGAATTTGATCAAAGCTTGTACATATAGGCCTTGGATTGTGCCTCTTGTCAATGGTATACCTACAAAAAATTTCCAAGCAACTAGAGGTCTTCACCAAGGATGCTCGATGTCGCCTTTCTATACATCTTAATGGCAAAACCTCTGAGCAAAAAACTTTCAGCTGAAAAGGAAGCTAGTTACATCCTGGGCATTAAGATTGCTATGGGAGTGGACCCAATAAACCATGCTCTCTTCACGAATGATTCTCTTCTTCTAGGTGGGGCCTCAGTGAGATTGCCAAGGCCTTCAATGAAATTCTTCAAAAGTTCTGCTTATTTCAGGAGCCTTAATCAACAATAAAAAATGGTGCAGTCTATGGTTGGAATGTAGATCATCCTACTATTCTTCGAATAGCAAACTTCTTGGGCTTCCTTGGCTTTGACAAGTGGGAGAATATAAAGTATCTAGGGTTGCCTTTAACTCTTGGTTCATCTCCTCCTTCTCTCTGGCTTGAAGTGCTTGCTAAGATGAAAGCAAAAATTGTTTCTTGGGGTGGTCAGTGGTTAACTAAGGCTGGAAAATTGATTTTGATCAAGCCAGTTCTTTCAGCGCTTCCTATCTTTCAATCCTCTTTGTTGCTCGGCCCCAAGTCTATTTCGGCTGAGATTTCTAAACTTCTGCGAGATTTTCTCTGGAATGGCGGAAAAGGAAGTCAGAATAAGATGCATTTGGCAAGCTGGGAAATTCTTAAAAAACCTATTTCAGAAGGTGGATTGCAAGTTCGTGACCTTGGTCTAGCTAATTTGGCGTTGGGTGGTAAACTTATTTGGCAACTCTATGTAGACAAAAAT
Organism: Pseudotsuga menziesii; assembly: GCA_001517045.1. NCBI lineage: Eukaryota > Viridiplantae > Streptophyta > Pinopsida > Pinales > Pinaceae > Pseudotsuga > Pseudotsuga menziesii. The sequence continues at coordinate 176,125 of LPNX010580474.1, read as the reverse complement.
CACCCTGTCAGTAAGATTTTCAGGATGAAATATCTCAAGGGCTGCTCTTTACGAAATATAAGACTGTCTAATACACCCACAGGAACAGCTATCTGGAATTCTTGTAGAAAATGCATTGACAATTTTAATCAACAACTCTATAGAATCCCTGGCAATGGGAAGAAGCTCATTCTATGGGAGAATAAAATCTCAGGAAATCCTGCTCTCTCCTCTGTCATTTCGTTAGCAGAGCTTATGGACTAGTCAACCAAGAGAGGCCTGCTCTGGTTGGCTGATATCTACTCTTGGGAGAACGTTGGAAATTGGGCGGGATGGTCTTTCCCCGACCTTCCTAACCGTCTTAGCTCTCAAAAAAAATTGTTGCTGTCCTCTCTTTTTGGTCTTGCTCCAGTTCATAGCTCCTATAAAGATAGCTGGGGTTGGGGCAAAACTGGATCTTACTCAGCTACAAAAGGTTTCATTGAACTTCAAGCTTCTCACTCTTCAAGCCTCTCCCCTAGGATCTGGAAAACATTCTGGTCTTCGCATTGTTTTCCCAAGGTGAATTTTTTTTCATGGTTGCTCTTGCATAACAAGGTGTTGACTGGCGATAACCTGTTAAAACGTGGCTTTAATGGTCCTTTTAGGTGTTGTTTTTGCAATTTAGATTTTGAAATGGCTGATCACATCTTTATTAGCTGCGAATTTTCTAAATTGGCACGGGAATTGGTGCTCCACGTCACTTGTTTCTCTGTCCCTGTCCAATCTTCTGTAACTACACTATACCTCTCTTGGAATGATCGACGTTCTCAGAATAAAGGCAACTCTGCTATCTGGCACACGATCTGGCACTCGATCCCCAAGTTTATATGGTGGAAACTGTGGATTTCCAAAAATAATTGTATTTTCAATAACAAGTCTTCAAACCCACAGAACGTGGCTTTTAAAATTAAATTGTTAATCGCTGAATCAACATGCATCTCATTGTCCTCTTCTCCTCCGCCTTCTGCGTTTTCAACGTGGTTGAGCTTCAGTTCTCTTGGGCTAAGAAAATTGCCTTGTATCAAACCTGTTAGTGCTCTTCCCTAGCGTTTTTGTGGAACTATGGACAAATTCAAAACATTATGGATGAGCTCTTCTTCAACGACAATTTTTTTCGATGGTGCATCCAAGGGGAACCCTGGGATTTCAGGTGTTGGGGGTTTGGTTTTCTCTCCAGATATATTGATTGAATTCAGTTTTAGCTAGGGGCTTCGAATCTAGCTGGGGGCTTGGAATCATGTCAAATAACCAGGCTACAGTCTCCTCATGGCGATTCATATTGCTAAGGATAAAGGATACAAGTCAATTCAAATCTTCAACAATTCTAAGATGTTGATTAAAACATTAAATTCAACTGATTACTTCAATAATTCTGCCTTGAATAGATCTCTGTAGAGAATTTAGAATACATTGAAAGGATTTGACAAGGTTGCTTCTTTCCACATCCTTCGGGATCTTAATAATCTTGCAGATGCCTTGGCTAACAAAGCTTGCCTGCAGTCTTAGGGCTTCCTTAGCATCAACAAAGAATCCAACTATATGCATCCAATTCCTTAATAATGTTTCTTTAAGCTGTAATATGTCTTTTTGGTTGACTCTCTCCTATTATGTATGAGCTTGTACAGTCTCTGGCCCATTCGAAGTATTTCTTCTTAATTGTATAATTTGATCGATTAGCATTGGTCAAGTCAAACCATTATTTATTTGTTCATAAATATATGTATGTTTGAGTAAAACAAAAAAAACTCATTCACAGAACCATGTATTTATTTACAAAGTCTTAATATATAAAAGCTCAAAGATATCTTTTGTTTAAATTGTAATTTTAATAATATAAATTATATTAAAAATGTATTTTAAACATATTGTAACTTTTGTTTAAATTGTAATTTTAATAATAGAAATTATATTAAAATGCATATTTTAAAATATGTTAGATGAAGCTCATAAAACATAGAATGATTGAAATGTTTTCTTATAACTTAATTAATATCGTACTTTAAAAAGTAATTAAATATTGATTAAAATATTTAGCTATTTGCGAATACTACAAAGCGTAAAGCTAAGGGAAAGAATGTGACGATAATCAAATTCGGAATGTTCGCAGTGGACTTTTATAGAATAGCTAGTTAGAGCTCCACGTCAAAGCGGGGATGTTTCTGCCTTTAATGTTCGTAGTGGACTTTTATTGAACAGCTAGTTAGAGCTCCACGTCAAAGCGGGGATATTTCTGCCTTCTGAGACCCGTAGGTGTCGCTGAACAAATAAAAATCATAAAAGAATGAGGTCAATAGGAGGAAATTTCTTAATAATGTTTGGGCAGAGGGTGAGGAGATATTTTATTAACTACCCACCCACATAAAAAAATGAAATTGGGCAAGGTCCTGGTAATATAATATTTGAATCTTACGAACACTTGACTTGACTTAGCTAAAGATGTATGGAATATTTTATGGACTACCGACCCAAATTGAAAATGAAATTGTACATGGTCAAGATAAAATAATATTTGAGCATTAGTGGCGTAGCTTCGAGGACTAGACTTTGCTAAAGTTTTACGCGACCAAAAACTCAAGAACGGACGTTAGTGGAAAACCTTTAAAAAAACATACACGGCAAGGATAATGAAAATGACTTCAATTTTGCGCAAATTACACAAGGTTTGACAAGTAAACTCATTTAGCACTGTCCCGGAAGAGGTTATGTGGGAGGTATGTCGGGTTGTGATATGGTTTCGGATGACATTCAGATCTTGGACTCGCTGAAACCCCTTTGTTTTTTTGTATCTGATAACCTTGATAACCTTAGTTTACTTCTTGATAACCTACAGATTTCTGGTGTTGGGGATTCGGGAGAGTCGAGAAAGATTGATTTTCCTTTGGGGAATTTAGGGTTTGTTTCCCCTGTCAAATGTAATAAATCATTTGATGGCTATTTTTTACGGTCTTGTGCTAAGGCTAAAGCGTCTGCAAGTGTAATTGATGGAGGTATGACAAGGAATTTTATTCTGTGTATAGATCATAGAGGGGTTCATAAGGTGTTGATTACTGATGATAAGAATGTTTTTGGGGCACTTAGAGCTATGCAAACCCCTTTGGGAGATTGCTTTTTTTTTCAGAGGAAAAAATACCAGTCTTTCATATTCATAAGAATCGAAAAGACATCTTATACAAAATACAAGCAAATGACTGAATAGTACTGCCCCCACCCATCCAACAATAAAGTGAAAAGTATGACAGTCAGCCAATCAAATGTAATATAAACACAAAGTCTGATCATAGCAGACTTTTCTCATCATCCCTGGAACAACTGGGTCAGAAAATATCGAAAAAATCTGAAGTGCCCTACAAACATACAATCCAGAGGAGCAGCAACAGCTAGCTGAAAGTCTCACAAAACAGACAACGAAAGCATAATACATAACATACTAACCAAATGCTAAAAATAGCATATAAAGTGCCATAAAAAATGGTGATATGTAGCCATCAAAAAAGTGTCAAGTGGCCATCTCCAATGACCTTTCCATCCATAGTTTCCGTGAAATGACCTTTACCCAATTCCAAATTGAGTGCCTTTTTGGATAAACCATCAGCTAGCATATTGTGCTCCCGGAAAATATGATTGAAGGTCACCGGTGGAACTAGAAGTAGCATTGAAAATATCTCATCACACCAATGTTTCAATGAGGGTATCTCGAGTGTAGAAAGTCTTTTAACCCAAGAGATAATCACCATTGAATCACCGAGAATCAACTGAATAGGCAGTCCCATCAACATACTAACTCTGAGAACAGACCAAAGTGCCAGCAGTTCAGCTCGGGTATTGGTGCTGTTCCCACAACCCACAGAAAAACTAAATATATGGGTTTCACTGATATAGATCACAAACCCAGCACCTCCCTTATGCAATTGTGCAACACCATAAAAATAACCAACAGGAAAAATGTGTAATGGCTTAGGACCAATCTGTCTACAAGAAATTTTTAATTGAGGCACAGGGTGGATGGCAAGGCAACTCTCGATTCTGGTAATAATCAGGGAGGCCACAGGTTTATCATTTTCAAAAATACATTTGTTACGAAGGAGCCATAAGAACCAGAAGACCACGACTGGGGTGTATCGAAAAGGTGCAAATAGGGCTGTGGTATTAAACCAATGAGTTAAAAAAGACAAAACAAAGTTGTGGGATGTGAAAGTGAAACCCAATCTAGACAAGAAGTGTTTGAAGATTTTAACAGAAAAAGGGCACAGCATGAACAGATGACCACAGCCCTCAATGTTTCTTTTGCAGAATACACATCTACTTGGCCCATTGAAACCGCGAGATTGAAGATGATCCCAGGTGAGGATTCTGTCCCTAACCAACAGCCAGGTGAAACATATAAATTTGAGGTGTAACTTCATGGCCCACAACACTGACAAAACCCGGTTATGTTCTTCATCAATGTTGTTGTGGAGTATACAATCATAACCACGAGCAACGCTTATAGGACCCACATAATTACCATAAGTCCACAGGAGTGAATCATTCTCCTCGTTTAACCTGATTCTATTGAATTTCAGGCCCCTGGTATATGATTTCCATTGAATGCTCTAGGCTTCACATAAATCCAACTCTTCAGCTGAAAACCATTGACCAGTCACATGATTTTTTGCCTGATCGAGTGTGCGGATCCCATAATCTTCAAGGTATAATCTCAAGTCATCCGATAGAATGAAGGAACAGCCCAGTCCTACAATAGGGTCCGCGCCCACTCGAATCTCATAACCATTTCCCACCAGCCAAATTAATCATTTCCCAATCCAATGCAAAGTTTCCAGAAATCCTTTCCAAATGATAGAAATATCCCAATGCCTGAAATATTTTATTCTGCACCAAGTTTGTACTGTCATATTTTTCATATATTTAGCCTTTAGAATCTGATGCCAGATGCCACCATTGTTCAATGCAAACCAGAAATTTTTCATCCGGAGAGATATACAGAAATGAGGGAGATGTTTGATTCCCCATCCACCCTGGGAAATCGGGCGTGCCAAATAATGCCAATCAATCAAGTGGAACTTTTTTTGTTTGGCCGAGGACCCCCAAAGGTAGGAGAAGATGAGAGTTCTGAGCTTGTTCAAGATGGCTGTGGGGATAGGAAAGAGAGCACACCAGTAGACCGGCAGGCTAGTAAGAACAGAACGTACCAAAACTAAACGACCTCCCAGAGATAAGAGTTGGTTCAACCAATGGTTGATACGTCTCTCAAATCTAGTGATGAGCCAATACCAATCTTTAATAAGATAGCCGGAGGGCTTCAAATGGAAACCAAGGTAAGTGAAACCATGATTGAGGTGAGCGAATCGGTATGGCAAGATACCCGAAATTCTGCCCAGTAATGCTGCATCCAAATCATTATGAAGAAAACAGGACTTATCCACATTGATTTTCATGCCAGATGCATCACAGAAGGTTTCAAGGATGACCTTAAATGCTATCCAATCCTCAAATGAACCCATCCCGAACAAGATCACATCATCTACAAAGAGTAAGTGTGTGAGAGAGAGATTAGACGAAATCTTAATTCCTTTGATAACACCATTACGCTTGGCATCCTCAATCAGCAGGCTAAGTCCCTCAATGACCAAGATAAAGAGTAATGGGGATAAAGGACAACCCTGTCTAATGCCCCGAGAAGCAGGGAAGAAGGAAGATGGCAATCCATTGACAAGGACAGCATAATTAGCAGAGGAGATACACCCCAAAATCCAGTTTACACCCACCAGAGGGACCCCAATCTGTATCAGAATCAGCCTGATGAATGTCCAATTAACCCTGTAAAATGCCTTAGTCAAGTCCAACTTGAGAATAAGAGCCGATTTCTTCTTCAATTTTACAGAATGTAGTACTTCTTGTGTGATGGCAACAGGCTCGTGTATCAGGCGGTTCTTGAGAAAGCCAAACTGCTGGGGAGAGATAGAGGAGTCCAAAAAGGGCTTAAGTCTTGTAGCCGCCACTTTAGCAATCAATTTGTAGCATAGATTGCAAAGGGAAATGGGCCTGAATTCTCCAAAACAAGTAGGACGATCAACTTTTGGAATAAGAGCTATAAATGTAGAGTTTATAGCAGGTGCAACTTTTCCCATAATACGAGAGGCTTCCACCAAATTACCCAGAGAGGGACCCAAAAGATAAAAAAAGTGTAAATAAAACTCCTCCGTCCAACCATCCGGCCCAGGAGCTTTATCTTTTTTGAAAGACTTTAAAGCCCCCTCAACTTCAGTAAGGGATACAGGACAGGTAAAAGCAGATCGGTCTTCCCCAAAAACATAAGAAGGGAAGAGACGAATGACTTTCAGCTGAGCTGTGAGATTTGTTAGTCCATCATCAGCAAAGATAACTTTAAAATGTTGAACCCCCATGTCCTTTAAGCCCTAATCACCGGATATCCAGCCACCCAAATCATCCTTTAAGCTCCAAATAGCATTCTGATTTTTCCTAGCTGAGGCAACAGCATGGAAAAATTTGGTGTTTGCATCACCCAAACTTGCCCAGGTGACTCGGCTTTGTAGTCTAGCAGAGTTCAATTCATGATTTATAAGCTTTTGATATTCTGCTTTAAGGTCATTTAACCTGAGTTGTTGATCCCGGGTCAAAATAGCAGATCGAGATGTGTGAAGAATGGCATTTATTTTCTCTTCCAGATGCACAGAATTGTCCTTCATTCTCAAAGTCTCCTCCCTTGTCCAAACCCTGACCTTTTCTTTCAACAGGCGAAGCTGAGATGAGGTATCAATCATAGAATCCAAAGTGGGCTCCAACAGGGGAGCAGACCATGATTCACGGATCAAGTTATCAAATTCCTCATTCCCCAGCCAAGAATGGTTAAATTTAAAAGGATAAAGGCAAGGACCCTGAGGGTCACCCCATTCCAGCAATATGGGGAAATGATCAGAAATCCCGCATCTATGAGCCCACACCCAATGACGAGGCAAACAACTAATGAGATGATCAGAAAGCAAGAAACGGTCCAGTCTTTTAGATATGCCCTCCACCCCAGCCCTACCATTTCTCCAAGTAGGGCCAACATATGGAGGAGCAATGTCCACAAGATGATGATCAGAGAACAAAGTGGAAAGGAAAGGGCCCAAAGGGTCAGGAAGAGCTTTTGTGCCCCAGATCTCCAAAGCACCCAAAGTAAAGTTCAAGTCTCCAGCAAGAATGAGGTTTGGAAGCGAGAGTAATCCTCCCGAGGCGACGACGTTCCAAAAAGAATCCCGCTGAAGGTAAGGACCATAAACATTAAGTATAGAGAAAGGTAAAGGATTCCCCCTCATCGTAACATTAAGCAAAATACCCGCCAAAGTATGAAATGCTTTACATTTAAGTACTAGAGGGTTCCATCTAGTGAGAATGCCACCCGAGAGCCCCGCAGAGTCCAACGCACAAAATTCCCATCCAGGACACAGCTTGGAAAAAGCAAAGAGAGCCGGGTATGTGCTGGTCATAGTTTCCTGTAATAGCACCATATCCGGGGAAAGAGATACAAACAACTGGTGAAGGCTTTTCTGTTTGGCTGAGCCTCCCAACCCCCTGACATTCAGTGACAGAATTCTCATTAGGTATCCGAAGGAGAGGGGGTCAATGCTCTAAGGACCCTTTGGTTTGTGGACCTCGACTTACGAGCCACGTTCTTCAGGCGAGAGGAGAAAGGAGTGTGTGGAGCAGGAGCATGAGACTCTGGTAAGACCGACGATGGTTTTTTCTTCTTTCTCCTAATGGTGACATTTTCAAATTGGATGGAGTCTAGTGGAAGTACCGAAGGCATCCGGGGTGTCTTGTCAGAGAAGATGTTTAATGTCTTGTGGAGTGAAGGATTGGAAAATGAAGGAGCCTCTGTCGGACTGAGGGGTGGAGAGGCTGACAGTGGACCAGAATGTGCAAGCGAGGGGAAATTCGATGGCGAGAATAAGGGCCGGTTATGAGCAACATCTTGTCCCGGGGAGATTGAAGGGGAGACTTCCAATGGGGATGCTACACAGCAAGGCTCGACAAGGCGGGCATTTTCATCCATAGAATCGTGAACAGAGATAGGCGAGAAGTCGTAGCCACAAGAATACAGCGGAGAAGATGGTGGAATATCAGGTATAGAGGACGTCGACATGGGATCAAACGGAGAAGATTCCCTCACTACAACCTCCGCCACCTTTTCGTCTGAAGTAGAACGTGGAGAAAGGGTGGTATCCGCAGGCTCCACAGGGTGGGCAAACAAAGGGATGGAAGCTCCATCAACAGCGGGAGAGATAGGAGGTAAGATAGACCCTTCAGCCCGAACAATAGAGTCTTTCACAGGTGGGATAGAGTGGCTCATAGAGGGAAAGCCAGAGGCAGGCGACAACACAGGAGCGGCTTTCTGAGCGAAAGAGTCCAAATAGGCAATCTCGGAGGTATAAGCATCATCAAACAAAGCACAGACATTATTCAAATTATCGACAGATGACAGAGGGAGAATTGATGACTGTCTTACCTTATGTGGCCCCAGCGATGTGATAGGAGACGTCTAATCGACGAGAGGGGAGAGTGTGCCTGTAGAGCTAGAAGATCTACGGAAGGATGGGCAGCTTCGTCTCAAATGCCCAATCTCCCGACAGCAACTACACCGAAACAGAACACCCTGGTAATCAATTCGCTGGGAAAGAAGGCTCTCATTGCACAGAATATCAATATCAGCCGGCAGCCCAAGAGAAGTATCAAGTTCCACAAGTATCTTAGCAATCCGTTTGTCGAAGACGTTCATAAAATCTTCATCTACCGCAATGAAACGTCCAATCGTATTATCGATACCTTCCAGTATCGCACGGTTCCAAAGAGGAAAAGGCAACCCGGGTAAAAGAGTGCATAGGTGTCTTTTCTTAACCCGCTCCCTGGCCGGATCGAAATTAAGATGCCACCTTTCAAGAACTAAAGAACCCTTACCAACCCTCCACGGCCTGTTCAGAACAGATGTCGCATGCCCATCCTCCAAAAAAACAAACACAATCCACCCTCTGACCAGAAGCCTTATAGTAGGGATGTAATGTATGATAGGCTTCCACCTCTCAGTGGCCCACTCAACCCATTGCTTCTTATCCAGAGATGCGTATTCTAGCCTCCCTACGAGAGCCAGGGAACACAAAGCTTCAATTCTATCAATGTAAATATCCTTACCCACCACGAAATTTAATCTGCCATCCCTCGCCTTGAGTGTTTTCAACTTTCTGCGCCTCCTATAGCGGCCAGCAATGCCTCCGTCAGACATTGCAACCTGACGATAACATATACCTCCCGAACAATGGCAACCCAAGTCACCAAAACACCACCTTTGTAGAACCCACCACCAAAAACGACACTTTAAATATAGCGGGAACAACTACCAAGCTTCAAAATAAACGCTACCAAAGCCAAACCCTAGAGGAAAGGAACCGATGTGCATATCCGACTCCAAATACCCCCACAGAAAGACGGAGAACGACCCAGAACAATAGAAAAACCAACGATAAGGTGACCCTAATCTCACCGAGCGAGAAACCACAGCCACCAGAACCTCTTACCATCGTCTAAAATATAATGACAGTCACTAGGAACCACAAAATACACGAGGCCCCCTGATAGTACCCGACAGGAATCTATAGGTCAGCCCAAACAGCAAAGTCATGGGCCGGGCGAAAATACCCCGAAAACAAAATCAATCCATCCAACGCAGAAAGCGACAAATCAAGTAGGGTCAACCCGGCAAAAACGATGGCAGAAGCCGACGGAAGCTTCTAGAGGCTTTGAGAAAGCAATCAGCACAAACGTCGTAAAAAATACAGAAAGTCAACCACACAGTGCAAAAACCCAGGTGCAAAAACCCCACAGCATACACCAACTACTAATTACAATTCCCACTTGATTATGCTGGTTGGTACTAGTCCTCAGCTATGAGGAGGGACTCCAGCCATTGATGTATGCCATAGTTTATCGACCAGTAAAATGAAACCAAAATAGCCCAAGAAATGTAGCCAAAGTAATCAGGACACCACGCCAGGTGTACCAGGAAGCTAGCTCGGAGGAGAGACACGACAAACAGGCACGAGTGCAAACAACAAACCCTCACAACAGACCCATGAAAGCAGGTGATTTGTAGTGCAGCGAAGAGAATAAATGTTACCGAGAAATAGTAACGGCCACCCCACTAAACCGCTAAATAGAAGACCAGGGATAGGCCACCATCAACGCTGCAAATTGCAAGAAACCCGTGCATCTTCTGCTGAAGACCTCCATGAAACCCTCTCCGCGCATCTCCCTGCATCTCAAAAACGCCCCACTCACAAGAACAGCTTGAAACACAAAGAGAACATATTCGGCTTTAATTAAATTAAATTATCATATAGTCCCTTTGGGAGATTGCTTATGATCACTATGACCCTTAATTGCAGAGGGTTGTCTAGTTTGCCCAAAAAACTAGCGGTTCATAGTTTGATTGATGAACATTTAATTGATGTTTTATTCTTACAAGAAATTATGTGTAGGGGTGAGTTGTTGGTTTCTGAGATGGAATCAATGAATCATGGATGGAAGGTTTTATCTGTGGATGCTAAAGGCAAATCTGGGGGTTTACTTCTTGGTTGGCGGATGCGTCTTTTTCACTTGAATAATGCTTGGGCTTTTGGTTCCGGTCTTTGCGCCTCGCTGCACTCTTTTGAGCTTAAAATGACTATTGTATGTATTAATTTGTATGGACCTTATGTGGACAGAGAATTTTTTTGGATTAATTTGTTTAAAATGGAGGGTCTGTCGAGCTCTAAATTGATCCTTGGTGGAGATCTGAATTTTTCTGTTGGTTTATCTGAGATTTGGAGTGATAAGGCTAGAGTTGATAGCCTATCTGATTTCTTCATCAGGCAAATGGAGGCTGCTTCACTTGTGGATATCGCACCAACCATACTACTTCCTACCTGGAATAACCGGAGAGTTGGGTGTGAGAATATATGCAAGAGATTGGATAGGTTCCTTCTTTCTTCTGATTTTCTGGATTGTGATCTGCATTTCAGACAATGGATTGGTAGTGGTGGGCATTCGGACCATAATCCTGTCTTTATGCAAGTTTTGACTAAAGATTCCAGACCACACAGTCCTTTTAATTTTAATGCTACCTGGTTGGAGGATGAAGACTTTGTCTCCCTTTTAAAATCTACTTGGATAGGTTTTTCTGATAACCTTGAGATTTCTCCTGCTGCACACTTCGCCTTAAATCTTAAGAAAATTAAAGAGGTGTCTATCTCTTGGTCGGTCGCGAAGAAATTACAGGAGAATAAGGACTTAGTGGACATTGAATTTTTAATGGCCGATCTTCATAAGTTAGGTTTTGGGTTTGCATCTGAGGTGGATAAATCTTCTCTGGTTGATTTCGAATCCCGTAAGAGGAAAATTTTACTAGATCGTCAACGGGAGGCTATATTGAAAAGTAGAGATTTGTAGCTTCTGTGTGGGGATGAAAATACCCCTTTTTTCCATGAGTATGTTGATAATAGGAAATTTATTAATTCTATTTGGAAGATAGCTGATGGTGATGGTAACATGGTGGAAGGATTTGAGGCTATTACAGAGGCTAGTGTCAAACATTTTGAGACTTTATTTCAGGAGGAGAGTAATCTCCATTTGCCTGAAGTTGTTATGAGTGCTGGGTACTTCCCCACATCCATAACTGAGGAAGAGAATGAAGAGCTCATTAAACCTGTTACATTACAGGAAATCCAATCCATTCTTACTTTGAGCAAGAATGATAAAAGTCCAAGACCGGATGAACTTCCTGTAGAGGTCTACCAGGCTCTTTTTGATGTTCTGGGTTTGGATTTATTACGTGTGATTGAAGATTCAAGGAAATTTGGTAAAATTCCAGCTGTTTTTAATGCCACTTTTCTTGTTCTGATTCCTAAGATTGATCATCCTTCTTGTTTTGAGGACTTCAGGCCTATTTCTCTATGTAACTTTTGCTATAAAATCATTGGTAAGATTATTTCTACTCGTATCATATATGTGTTGTACCGTTATATTTCCTGTGAACAGTTTGGTTTTTTACTTGGCAGATAGATTCATGATGCAGTGGGTGTCATACAGGAGGGTTTACATACCATTCACGGTAAACATTTAAAATCAATGGTTCTTAAAATTGACCTGTCTAAAGCCTATGATAGAGTTAGTTGGACTTATCTGAGGGTACTTTTGTCCAAAATGGGTTTTTTCTGGTTTATTCATTTCCTGGGTTATGAGCAGTTTAACTTCAGTCTCTTTTGTTGTTCTTATTAATGGAGAAGCTTCAACTTTTTTTAAAGCTGGAAGGGGGTTAAGACAGGGTTGTCCTTTGGCCCCTTTACTTTTTCTGATTATTGCTGAAGGACTGAGTAGAGCTCTCTATTGTGCCAAAGATGATGATATTTACCGTGGTATATCTTTTGGAAATGATATTTCCTTAACTCATGTACTTTTGTGGATGATGTTATCATGGTTATTGACGGATCAGAACAATCTTTATCTTCTCTGTATGAGATCTTATTGGTTTATTGTAAGGCTTCTGGTATGCAAATAAGTGATAAAAAATCTGCTTTATATTACTCTGGTTTGGATGAGTATGAGATCATTACTTTACAGAATATTTTTTCATTTTCTGTGTTAACCATTGAGAATGGCATGAAGTATCTTGGTTTCTTTCTTAAACCGTGCAGATATCTTTTGAAGGATTGGGACTGGCTTATTGCAAAAGTGAAAAAATGGATTATGAACTAGTGCTTTCGTTGGTTAACCAAGGGAGGTAAGCTTACGTTGGTCAAAGCAGTTCTTGAAGATATCCCGATTTATTGGCTGCATTTATGGATCCCTGTGGGGGTCATTGAGAAAATTAGAAAGTTATGTTTTAGATTCCTGTGGTCTGGACATAAGGACTCTGTTGGTCTCCCTTGGACTTCCTGGAAAACCTTGGCTTGCCCTATATTTCTAGGTGGCTGGGGACTAAAAATCTCGGCGGTTTTTGCCAAAGCCCTTGCAGCCAAGAGTGTATGGAATATTATTGCAAGTACTGGTCTATGGGCTTAGATTGCAGTACAGAAATATGTTCATCCTTTATCTATTTTGGATTAGATCCAAGTGTCTGTTAAGAAGAAAAAGAATATTTCAATTTGTTGGAAAGCTGTCTTATGGGATTTTGATATTATTGGTAATAATCTTGTATGGAAGGTTGGTAATGGTGATGATCTGAGGATTGGTATTGATCCTTGGGTAGGTTGTAAATGGCTACATCATTTACCTACTTTACTGCTTGATAAATTACATTCTGTTGGTATTTTCTTTCTTAAAGACATTGGTTGCCCTGGTTTGACTCTCTTGAGTGAACAAGGATGGTTATTTGCAAACATTCTTGGTCTATCTGATATACAAGATGTTTTATGCTGGAATGGATTTCTAGCCATTATTAAAGCTAGTCATGTTAGACTTACTAACAGTGCTGATATACTTGTTTGGAATCTGTCCAAAAATGGTAAATATTCTCCAAAAGAAGGTTATGTGCATTTGCTATAGGACAGGATTGGTATGGATCTTTCCTGGCGCTGGAAAGTTTTGTGGAAACTTAAGTGTCCCTTAAAATCAATTTTTTTTTGTTGGTTTCTTTTGATAAGGCACTCACTTGGGATGTCTTGGTTAGAAGAGGTTTTGAAGGACCTGGCAGATGTTACTTGTGTAAATTGGAGGATGAATCTAATTTTCATCTTGGGGTGGATTGCCCTTTCACTAAGAGTGTTTGGTTAGATATTGAAGATAAGTTAAATTTCGGGAATCTTTGGTATGGGGTATCTGTGACAGATTGTTTGAAGAACTGGTGTCTTAATATGCAAGTTAAGCATATTAGGTCTTTGCCCATTATTGTTTTGTGGTTTTTATGTAAGGCTCGCAACCAAAGCTATTTTGAAGATCAATCTTTGATGCCTTCTCAGCAGCAGAGGATTCATCTGCTTGTGGAGCTGGAGGTATACTTTACTTTTATGATAAACTTTCTTTTTCCTTTAAAGCTGGTTTAGGGGCTGGTACTAATAACACTATTGAACTCTGTGCTTTAAAGCTTCTACTTACATTGGCCAGGATGAAGGATTATGCAAGAATCCATATTTTTGGCGACTCTCAGTTAGTTATTAACTAGGCCAAAGGTAAATTCAGAATGCACAGCTTAGAATTATCTTTAATTCTTCAGGAAGTACACAGACTTTCTGACAGTTTTCAGATGGTGCAGTTTCAACATATTTATCGTGAAAGGAACAGTTTAGCTGATTCATTAGCAAAGGCTGGAGCAAGGATAACCGAGGGTTTCTGGCTCATTAAAGAATTAAGAGAGGATTCATCTTTTGAATCTTACCAGATTTTCTGAACTGACATTGATGATCTTGAGTTTTGGTTTTTATAGGACTGATGATGGTGAACTCTAGATGTTGTTGCAACACTTATTTGATACTATTTTTTGCTTGCTGTTGGTTGAATAGCTTACGCTGTTTGAGGCTGATATATATTAGTCTTTTTGAGATACAATTGATCCTATATGAACATATTTGAGGATGATAATGATATATCATCTTATTTTTGACACTATATGTGTTTTTATGATTTTGTTCTTGCTTTTAGCAAATCAATGCTGACTTGATTTGATACATGATCTTATGATCTTATGTAAATATTTTGATTCAGAACTTCTTTTTTAGTTTGTTGACAATGGACCTTTCAGTTCCATCCGAGGAATGTAAAGAAATTTATGATTTTTTTCTATGGAAAAAAAAGTAAACTCATTTAGACTTGTAGATGGTGCATGAAAACTTAAGAGTTAAGGTTTGATTTGTGATTACGTGTAAGTATAGGAAAATTAATTTTGTAGTAAACTTTTTTTCTAAATTTCATATATTTTTTATTATGATAAGAGTTTTGTGTATGGTGGACACTGGAGTAATGTTTTTAAAGGTTTTTTAATTTTGAATTAATTAAATCCTTAAAAAGACAAATGATTAAAGTTTTAAATTCATGAGAACTGTAATTTTGTGTATTGTCATATTTTGACATTTAAAGGGAAGATTGTTACAAGATTATATGGTTCCTTAACGAGCCAATAAATTTAACTCGTGACGCTCAAGTTTCACTATCAAGCCTTAAATACATGAAAACAATGTAGATAAGCTTATTTTCACCTTCTTTCATCTCCCATTCTGATCAAGTTTTTTCCAAGTCAATTTGAATTCTTGAGTATTTTGCAAAATAAAGTATGGTGATTATGATACTAATCATAAAATCTTATTATTAATGTTTTTTCTTAAACTACGTGACAATTTATGGGTCGATGTGTTTCAAGTGAACTATTCACTCATCATCATGGAAAAAGGAAAGAGTGAATGGTTCACTTGAGACGCATCAATGCATGAACTTTTACATGATTGAACCAAAAGCACTAATGATGATGATGAACTACAAAAGACTCCATTTTAAGAATCAAATATTATCTTATCATGAACTAGTTGCTGATAGTATCTCCAATTTTAATTGCAATGTGATTGGGTAATCACTATTATGTGTGACTTTATGAGCCATTAATTGAGTTAGTTGTTTTGTTTGACAAAGCTTGAATCTGACTCATCATTGGTTAGAAGAACTCATATCACTAACAAATCAAAGATACTCACAAGTCCTCTTACCCTATCTAAAATTTCCATCTCCACATGTTTTACACAAAAATAAGTGTCAATATCATTTTAGCTAAGAACAATGGGTGTTTTGTCATTATCTATGCCCACCAAACCATGGCAAGTAATAAGCACCCCATAGTGCAACATTGAATGTTGCGGTGGGTGCTTTGATGGCCATTGGATCTCAAGTTGGTTGACTACAACATTCAATGTTGCACTGCGGGGTGCTTATTGCTTGCTTTCCCCAAACCATTGATGGTGTACTTGTGTCTCACATGTTCATTTCCCAAAAAGTGAAGAACTTGACATGAGTGGAAAACCTTAAAAATGTAGACGAGAGCGATAATGAAAATGAGTTCCATTTTTTAGCAAATTATATAAGGTTTAATAAGTAAACACATTTAGAGTGGTAGATGGTGCATGAAAACTTAAGATTTAAGGTTTTGATTTGTGATTATTTGTAAGCATAGCAAAATAATTTTGTAGTAAAAAACAATTTATAGAAGTTGAAAACTATTTTTTATTATGATTAGAGTTTCATGTATGGTGGAGCAATGTTTCTAAGGTTTTATTAGATTTTGAATCAATCAAATTATCGAAAATTTGATTAGAGTTTTGAATTGATTGGAACTCTAACTTCGATTACAATATTATATGTTTCCTTAATAAGCCAATGAATTTAACTCGTGAAGCTCGAGTTTCACTATTAAGCCTTAGATACTCGAAAACAATACATTTAAGCTCTCGATTGTTAGAAGATTAGATGATTCCCTAATAAGCCAATGGCTTTAACTCGTGAAGCTCTAGTTTCACAACAATACTTGGATACTCGAAAACAGTGCAGATAAGCTCATTTTCACCTTCTTCCATTGCCCGTTTACTTTAAGTTTTTCCCAAGTCAATTTGAATTCTTTACTCTTTTGCCTCATGAGTCTTTAAATTTGCAAAAGTATGGTGACTACAGTACTAACGATAAAATCTTATTAATGGTGCCTTTGGTTTAACTACGTAACGATTTATGGGTTGATGTGTTTCAAGTGAACTATTCATTCATCATCATTGCAAAAGGAAAGAGTGAATGGCTCACTTCAGATGCATCAACACGTGAATTTTTACATGATTGAACTGAAAGCATTAATGATAATGATGAACTACAAAAGACTCCATTTTAAGAATCAAATATTTTCTTATTACGAACTAGTTATTTCTAGCATCTCAAATTTTAATTTTAATGTGATTAGGTAATCACCATTGCGTGTGGCTTTATAAGCCATTAATTGAGTCAATTGCTTTGATTGGAAAAACTCAAATTTGACTAGTTGGGAGAAATCTTTTCACTGGAAAAATCAATTATACTCACAAGTCCTCTTACCCTATCTAAAATTTCCATCTCCACATGTTATACACACAAAGAAGTGTCAATATCATTTTAGCTCAGAACAATGGGTGTTTTGTCATTATCTATGGCCACCAAACCATGACAAGCAATAAGCACCCCATACTGCAACATTGAATGTTGCGGTGGATGCTTTGATGGCCATTGGATATCAAGTTGCTTGAGATCCAACGAATAGCAAAGCACCCACTACAACATTCAATGCTGCACTACAAAGTGCTTATTGCTTGCTTGCCCCAAACCATTGATGGTGTACTTGTGTCTCACATGTTTATTTCCCAAAAAGTCAAGAACTTGACATGAGTGGAAAACCTTAAAAAATGTAGACGAGAAGGATAATGAAAATGAGTTCCATTTTTTAGCAAATTATATAAGGTTTAATAAGTAAACACATTTAGAGTGGTAGACGGTGCATGAAAACTTAAGGTTTAAAGTTTTGTAGTAAAATAAATAAACAAAAGTATAGAAGTTTAATACAAATTTTTATTATGAGTAGAGTTTTGTGTATGGTGGAGTAATGTTTCTACGGTTTTGTTAAATTTTGAATCAATCAAATTATTGAAAAATCGATTAGATTTTTGAATTGATTGGAACTTTAACTTCAATTACAAGATTAGATGCTTCCCTAATAATCCAATGGATTTAACTCGTGAAGCTCGAGTATCACTATTAAGCCTTGGATACTTGAAAACAATACATATAAGCTCTTGATTGTTATAAGTTTAGATTATTCCCTAATAAGCCAATGGATTTAACTTGTGAAGCTCGAGTTTCACTATCAAGCCTTAGATACTTGAAAATAATGCAAATAAGCTCATTTTCACCTTCTTCCATTGCCCATTTACTTCAAGTTTTTGCCAAGTCAAGTTGAATTCTTAACTCTTTTGCCTCATGAGTCTTTAAATTTGAAAAAGTATGGTGACTACGATACTAACAATAAAATCTTATTATTGGTGCCTTTGGTTTAACTACGTAACGATTTATGGGTTGACGTGTTTCAAGTGAACTATTCATTCATCATCATGGAAAAAGGAAAGAGTGAATGGTTCACTTCAGATTCATCAACACATGAATTTTTACATGATTGAACCAAAAGCACTAATGATGATGATGAACTACAAAAGTCTCCATTTTAAGAATCAAATATTGTCGTATCACGAACTAGTTATCGTTAGCATCTCAAATTTTAACTTCAATGTGATTAGGTAATCACCATTGCGTGTGGCTTTATGAGCCATTAATCGAGTCAATTGCTTTGATTGGCAAAACTCAAATTTGACTCATTGACTAGTTGGAAAAACTCATTTCATTGGCAAAATCAATTATACTCACAAGTCCTCTTATCCTATCTAAAATATCCATCTCTACATGTTATACACTCAAAGAAGTGTTAGTATCATTTTATCTAAGAACATGAGCATAATGGGTATTTTGTCATTATCTATGGCCACCAAACCATTGTTGGTGTACATGTGTCTCACATGTTCATTTCCTATAGGGATACATGTATAAAGATCATACTAATTATCATATTATACTTATACTCATAACTAATATGCTCATTTTCTAAAGGGGACACCGACCAAAATTTAATACAAATTGGGTACTAAGGTTGTGTCATTAAGTGGGTACAAGAGGAGCAAGAAGGATGCAGCTCTAGTGTACTAGTTATTTTTCCCATAATAGATTATGGATTGTCATGTGTTAAGTGAATAACTATCAAAAACATATAAGTAGGAATGCCACATCAAGATGAGTGATCTCCTATTCTTACTTCCCAAAGAGCCCATAGTCGCGAACATGGTTGGGATAATGACGGGTTCTTTGTCCTTACAAGGGATGGGGAAACAAAATTATTGAGAATCTAAGATAAGGTAACGACAAGACAAGTAGTTTATCATTACGATAGGTGTCAAGTGGAAGTGTAGCAATGTATGCAAAGGAAGGTTGTGTCATTAAGCTACATGATTCCACTCAATAAGTATCCTTATGATTTCAACGGAGGTGTTGATTGTTACCTTAAAAACCCTCTTCAAACTATATACTATGAGACTTTAGAGAAATATCCCTAAGTTGCAACTAAAACAACTCATTTTCAATTTTCTCATTTTGAAGATACTTTTTGTTGTTCTGATGGCAATTCTAAGTGGTAATTTAGGTAGTAAAATGGAATTTGTGTTTACAACTAAAAATTCATCCATATAAACATCCACGGTTGCCAAAAAAAAATGTCCATGGTGTCTCTTTTGCAACCAAATAAATATCCATAACATAAATTATAAAGCATTCATCGAACCTAGAAATGTCTACATAGATGTCCATATTTGTGACTGTAGAAATGTCCAAGGCTATGTCCACGTTTAACATTGTGTCAAAATCTAAATTAAGGTAGCATTAATGTACACATACGAGATTAATGATGACGATGATGATGATATCATACCCTAAGACTAAAACTTCCTATCAAACAAATAAAGGGAATCAGAGTAAATATTCTTTATAATGTCATTTATGTATTTGAAAATGGTGGAAATGAAAGTATCGAAGTCATTACGGTTTTCTTAATCAAGGAGGACCTGTAGAGTGATTAGTTATGAAATTGGATAAAATTGTCTTGTATTATTAAGGGTAGGGTAATTAAAAGGGTATGAAGTTCATCACCGACCTTCTTTGTATCACAAATTTTATAAATTCACTCAACTCAAGGTATTTATGGGTTAGTCCAGTGACTAAGTTCACTAGAAGCAATCATGGGTAGCCTATATTTGCTTAACGTGGGACAATTCATGTTTATATTCCAATTATCTAATCGTAGCTTTAGAGTCCATGGAAGTGCATCCAACTTCAATCAAGAGAATGGGGTAAGGATTATTAAGCATTTAATTTTTAAATTGTAGGTTAAGAAATGTTTTTGGATTTGCTAGATTTTATTCCAAGTCTCATGAGGGATGCCACAACCCCAAACTTTATCCAATGATAAATAATAATTGGATAAATAATGTTGGTTTTTATATGTTATCGTAGTCCTGGAGTTCAACATTTATACCTTTATTTTCAACATTGTAATAAGTTTCCCAACCACCAATGATTTATTATTGACATCATGGTTCCATTTCAAATGGCAATTGAAGTCAACACCTAACGTATTTGTAATATTGCATTTCTTCAAGGGTGTTATCACCAATATACAAAATTGGAAAACAAGTTATTTTTCTTAGCTATTGTCGTAATCTTGGTTTTATTGATATTGACAGTAAGTTCTTAATTTTTGTAGAATAGTTGGATAACTTTGAATTGCTTGTAAAGTTATCTAATAGTTTTTACAACAATAATGGTATCATTAGCACATAAGAGAAGAGAGACAACAAGCCCAACCATATTGACACCAAATCATCCGTTCTCTTCTCATCATGGCTCAATTTAATTGATATAGAAGCCATAAATTGTGGGAGAAAGGAGGCACCCTTGCTTAACACCAATATTTCAATCAATGTTCTTTGACCTTTCGACACAATTGCATTTCATCTTTGTAATAACCATTTCCATATTAATCGTAACTTCAAGGTGTTTAAGAGGGATACCTATTTCTTATAGTGGTTTGCATATCTTTGTTATGGGCACAATTTCAAAAGTTTTTCTTAAATCAAAGAAACAT
Source organism: Pseudotsuga menziesii (assembly GCA_001517045.1). Lineage (NCBI taxonomy): Eukaryota > Viridiplantae > Streptophyta > Pinopsida > Pinales > Pinaceae > Pseudotsuga > Pseudotsuga menziesii. The sequence goes on along the minus strand of LPNX010580474.1, from coordinate 155,340 downwards.
TTGGTGAGATATTTTATGTTTCAACAATCCTTAGCAATAACTCTAAGGATAACAAGGCTATAAGTTGTAACATGTTGATTCATGAACCCAACGTTTCCTTTAGCACTTTTGATATCATACTCAAACCATTGACTAGTTTATATTTCAAGAATCAAGCCAATTATTTTTTATAAAAGGGGGATAATCATTATAGCTCAGTAATTGGACACATCATCACCATTTCCAAACTTGAAAATACGAAAAAATTAAAATTTCAATCCATTTTTAGAGAAGCCTGGGTTTACACCTTGATTGAAAATATGATTAATACAAGGCACAAAGATCATATTCCTATGTTTTAAGATCTCGTCTTGGTATCCTTCAATGTCTTTAGATTTTCCATTCATGAGGTGCTCAATGCCAAAATTTTATATCCTCTATTAAGAAAACCTTAGCCTAGTGATGAATGGTTGGATGTCCTAAGAAATTTGAGGAAAAACATAAAGTTGTTAAGGTAGGTGTTCTAGCCATTTGTATTAATATTGCCCAATTTTTAGGATTTCCTTTACCCAATTAGTCAATAAGTCTCTCTTGATTATCTATTAAATACCTACATATTTTTACTTTTTTATCGAGATCTTGTAGTTCATAATATTAGTAGATTTGTTAGTCTCGAAGCAGTTCAAATATCTATTCTTGCAACTTTATAATGTAGGCCATATCATAGGTTTGAAAGATGATGTTTTCTACCTATGACTCTAACTGCTAATGTATTTCCTATTTTTGGATTTTTTATTTAGCCTACCCATTTCTTCTTTTGTTTGGCCTTTGATTCTTAGAGTGAACTTAGGATGAAGATTCCAACACTTTTGAACCCAATTCCTAGTATAGGCTCATATCACTATTGTATTTTTTAACACTGCTTTCCTGGATTGATTTAGCTTTCTTGTTGCATTTCTTCCTTTGTTCTCCTTATTGACCTAGAGATGAGATATGGCATCCTCCTTCCTTATTCTCGAGGTTCCTGAAACCTCAATGGGGATTTCTTCCACCAATTCTTGGCCACACAATGGTTATCCAATCCACATAACGAATAATAATAAGAATAACAACGTTGATATGCCTTAGGCCCTCTCATTTTTCAACATAAATAAGTGACATGAGGTATGTTACTGGCATACCTTCTTGGGTTTCCCTTGCGCTAGTTGGCTCTCTTAACTACATCTCTAAGGATTGGTGTAGGATAGGATGATTCAAACAATTTTTTGTTTCCCTTTATTGAGATTACACGTGGCTTTCAAAGTGCACTGTGACCTTCTAATTTCTCATCCATGACTAGTTTCTCTTTCTTTGTATTAGTTCGTCCTCCTTCCTAAGCCTTCACAAGTTGATATTTTGATGGTATCGACACCTCCTCGAGTTGTGATTTGTGGCAATGGCTACTTAACATTATTTACTATTCAAATTTGCTTTACCGTAGTCTCCACCTGAGCATTAACACTTTGTCACTATTCCTCTAGGATGTTTGATACCTTCACGGGGAGGCCTGGATACTTCCTATACGTCGGGGTTTACAGTGCCTTTGTAATTCTTTCCAAGTCTTTAGCCATTCAAGTTCATTATTTTCATCAACTTGGAGCCTACACCCTTGTTGTGATTTTCAAACTACCAAGGTGGTCTTGAGAATATAATACAATTATAATGGGAAAATGGTGAAGTTCTTACCATGTTTTCATTAGTTATAACTTGTGCATCTTGGATAGAGAGAATAGATTATTATCCCTTCTTCACCTTCTCATAAATCTCCCCTGAAAGGTTGGAATACAATGCATCTTTTACATCAAAATATTTTAGCTTCTCCATGGCTTAGACATTTTTCTCCCCAGTGTTGACTAGTCTACTTAGGACAACACATTTATTTATCATGAACAAAGATACATATTCTTCTAGGTTGTCCATAGTTTTCCTAAAGAGTTTTAATGGGTTGTCAAATTTCCTTTGCAACTCCTTGTTCTTCTAATCAAGGTGTTTGATTGCCTTCTTCGGCTCTTGATTGTCAACTTGAATACATTGATTACATCCTTACAAATCATGGAGTCTCTCTCTCCTAAGCGATTTTCCCATTGCTATTATATATGTAGAAAACTCCCATAATAATCAAGGAAACTCATTTACACCAAACTAATCCATATTCAGTGGGTAACTCAAAATCGCCTAGTAGAAATCAAAATGGATTTATATTAAAAAAAATTTAAAATTCAAACTATATTACAAATACTATGTACACAACAATAAAAACACAATAACAAACATTCACAGATACACGCAATACATGCAAAGTTTTTAATTAGAGAACCCTCATGGGGAAGGAAGTTCATATATATTAGGAAAACTATAGTACATTCATTCTTATAGCAATAGTTCACCTTTGCATTCGCTTCTCATGATCTTTTCCATTTGCATGTACATGCACAACAACTTATCTATTAGTTTTGGGAGTTTGTCATATCCCTAAAGTGGCTTGACTTTCTCACCAACACATGTTCTGGTATTGTTTTTTTGTTGTCCTTATAAGTGCTTAAATACACTTGGTTTGAATTGTAGCTTGTAACTCTTGGCTATTGGATTTACACATGCATCCTTTCTATGGTGCTAGATTTGTCCTTAATACCGCCTTGGTTTGGCTCTCATATCCTTGATTACAACTTGCTTGTGTTAATTCTCTCTAACAACAATTTTTAAGCTTTCCCTTAACATGCTCTGTTTTATTATCTCTATTTGTCTATAATAGAACAAATTTTCAAACCCCTTCTCATCGTAGGTTCTACTTTGAGTAGTATTTTCTTTCAAGATCTAGTTCTCCCTCATTTTGGCTCCCTCTCAAGCCATATAATTATTCACCTAAGAAATAGTTATAATTTTAATTTTAGGAATTATTCTCAAATGGATCCATTGGCCATCCTTAGATCCCTATCCACTAATGTATAGCCATAAGCTTCTTGGTTTTGTTTTGTTTTTGTCAAAAAAACGATTGTTATTCTATACTACATATACAAAATGTGGTTGTGACTGAACCATGCAACGAGAAGAAAATGTTTGATATAGTAACTAACCACACTGTTTAAAACTTGTAAAGCTTCAAGTTCTGATTGTCCATACCCTATATTTCTATTATTGTTGCTACTATATCTATTAGAGTATTGCCTGATAAATTGACCTACTAGCAAAACAAACTTGCAGACCATAACAAATTAACCATGATGACTACCTAGCTCATTGGGAGCTTCCGCTATATGCTCAACAATTGAAGAGAGATAGGAAGTGTGTACTTGTTAAAATAGTTATGAAACACTTAAAATTTGTAACAATATATTGTTTATGTCTAGCCTAAAAGCTAAAATAGTTATGAAACATTTGGAATTTGTCTATTACACTGAACAATAAACACCTTTGTAGTAACAAACATTGTTGGTTTTACAATTTATGAAGACTATTTATTAGTCCATTATGATGAACATAAACACCTTTGTAGTGACATAAATTGCTTAGTATACACTAATTTATATATACAATTGAATGTTTAAATGTATGTTAACTTAATGTATACTTAAGTTTCTATGTGAAAATTTTCTATTTGGTTATAAATATTATTATTATTATTATTATTAATAAAAAATTAATTGGTACATAATCTATTAAAAAAATCATATAATTAATTAAGTATAATTTAAATAATTTAATTTACTTTAATTATAAAAATATTCAAATTTTATATATATCAGTATAGATCCATCTTAACTATGGCTCTACCAAGCACAAAGAGGGATCAAGTGTCTTGAGGTGTAATCTCTTTTTAATTTTCAAAAATGTCTAATAAGTATTTCTACTTGGGAGGGGAATGACCACCTTGCTTAATTAATTCCATCACAGAAGAATGAGATGAGTAACATTAATAATCATATGATCAATAATTAGATAATTAGTTTTTTAAAAGTTACTTTACTTCTCCTTCTTTAAAAGCAATAAAGAATATTAAGAGTATTTAAACAGTAAAATAACCCATATAAAGTTCTAAAATCTGGTTTTAGAGAATAAATTGGAATTTGAAAAACATTTTACCATCAAATAAAGATTCTCTGTAACTAACAATGAACATTTACATGTTAGGGTTAACCTTGACTTGGGAATGAGCAAGGATGTAAATGGTTTGAGGCACATGGTTTTAGTGGCGTGGTTTCTTGCTAATTGTATTTGCATGTAAAGAACCTTATAAACATGGTTGTAATCCTCCTTTGTAATGTTCCAAAGTGAGATAATCTTGATGGCCTCTGCTAAGGACCAATAATAAATCTATTATTGATGGTTGTTTTTTCCTAGTGTTGCTATTGTGATTGCTATTATTTTGTAATTTATTTTTTTATGACATATTTTATTCCTAGCATTATGTCTACTTAGGGTTTCCATGGTAAATCCAGTGTTGTTATTGTGATTGTTATTATTTTGTAATTTATTTTTTATGACATATTTTATTCCTAATATTATGTCTACTTAGGTTTCAAGTTAACATAATTTTAAATTGAAATTTGATATATTATTACATAAATTTTACAATTAATTTATTATTATGTAGATTTATTTTTGGATTTGACTATGTGACAAACATGACACATCTTACATATTACAAATATTTATTTTTAGAGCCAACAATGTGACAAACGGGACACATCTCATCCAAATAGGGCTCTAGAAAGGGCCTCTCAACACAATAACATTTAATATGAATTATTCTACTCATGTACCAATAGTATGCAACCAAGAAAAATACATTTAAGTTTGGTTCCATATGGAAAAGCTTTGGCTGACCAAATCACATGCTCCTACTATGTACTCGAGAGGGGTCATTCGAAGTTTACGGAGCAGGCGCTAACCAAAACGCCACCAATTCGTTTGTATCCGAGAGATTAATTTTCTTTGAAATTGTAATTGCAATTTGGATGATCTTGATAGTTTTAAAATCGTACATTCACTCTAGGAAAGACAATTACTATCACTAAATTTGCAAAATTGCTAAAATAACAATTTCCATAAACATTTTTTTACCTATTTTTATCACAAATCCACCCTAAAAACTAGGAGTTTTAGTTTATCTACCTTGATAATAGGTAAATGATAAGAAAACCTTGGGTTTCACACGGATTATAGGACAGTTAGAGCTCAAAAATCAAACCCTAGTTAGTACAACCTTGGATAAGTAATAAGTATGAGTAATAAATATATATAATATATGTGTTTGCTTTCATGGACCCCTCTCTCCTAAACTCCCTCTCGATATTCTCTGATAAATCTCCTATCTCTCCCTCCACGCTCCCCTTGGACTCCATTCGCTTCAAAAATGTGACTATTCGCAAGGCTAAGAAGCCTTCTTCAAAGGATTTGGGGAATATGGGACACTATACTCCTCTCTCCACACGATTAATGATTGCATCCAGACAACCTCGTTCTTCCCCCTCCTCATCACAAGTACTTAGAGCAAGCACACCTGAAGAGTCTGGTTCCCCATGAAAATATTATCCATGAATATTCGGGGTTTTGGGGGGATTTCCAAACAAAAATCCCTTGGCTCACTATTCTCGTATCTAAATCTGGATATGATTTTACTTCAAGAAACTATCTGCAATTATCTTGTTATGTAACCTTGTTTACAAGGTCATCTCTAAGATTGTTGCGCTTCATTTGAAGCCATTATTGAATAGGACTATATTTGCTCAACAATTTGGTTTTTTGAAGGATAGACAAATTACTGAACCTGTTGGCATAACCCAGGAAGTATTGCACTCTATTAAAACCAAGAATTCAAATGTCTTGGTATTAAAACTTGACTTGGTCAAAGCCTTTGATAGGGTTAATTGGACTTTGCTGGGACTTCTTCTACTCCAGATTGGCATACCTTTGATTGGTGTGAATTGGATTATGGGCTGTGTTACTAATGCTTGTTTTGCAGTCTTAGTCAATGAGATGCCATCTGATTTTTTCCCAGCCTCAAGGGGAATTCATCAAGGTTGTCCCTTATCTCCCTTATTATTCATCATGATTATAGAAAGTCTGAGTAGGATTATATTGGATGCTCAGAAGAAAGGCCTCATCAAAGGATTCCAGTACTCTCCTAATCTGTCTATAACACACCTATTATTTGTTGACGATGTTCTCTTATTTGGTATTGGTACTGTCAGTGAATGGAAATCATATAAAGATGTCCTAAACTTATTTTGTTCGGCTACGGGTATGCATGTTAGCAAAGAAAAGTCTTTCTTTCTTTATCAGGATGCCGATGAAGATATTAGGTGTCAAATAGTTGAGCTCCTCCCCCACAACATGGCACTGATCAACATAGGATTCAAATACTTGGGACATCTCCTTAAACCTTTGGGGCATCGATCATCTGACTAGAGATATATGGTGGAAATCTTTGAAAATAATATAAAGAACCGGTCCTACAGGTTTCTATCTCTTGGTGACAGAGTTGTCCTTATTAAATTGGTTCTCACTCGATTAGCTGTGTATTGGTTTGCCCTGGCCAGATGCCCCAAATCTACCCTAAATATTTTAAGGAAAGCCATTTTCTCCTTCCTGTGGGGGAACACAAATGGTTATCAGAAATATCACTTGGCGAGGTGGAAAGTTGTTTCAGCCCCCATAGAATTTGGTGGTTGGGATATAAAGAACTTTGAATGGTTTGGGATCTCACTTAGGCTGAAGAGTATGTGGCAGATGCTTAAGGAGAATGGCATTTGGAGCCGGATCCTAACACATAAATACATTAAAAACATACCCTTGGAGGACTAGATCAGATCCCGGAAGTTCATTGTCAATGGAACTTCATATTTCTGGAATGGATTTATAAGGATATCGTCTTAGATTACTTGTCAGCTTGGTTGGAAGGTGGGAAATGGAATAAAAATCCGTATGGGAGTGGATCCTATTGTAGGCCTTGATTCATTGTATTTATTACCAGAGGACCTAAGGGATTATCTTGCTGACTTTGGGATTTCTAAGCTTGCCCATGCTCAGAATCGGGAAGGTTATTCTCACGGTTTCAACTGCTGGTACTCGGCGACATATCTAAACTTGGGAGCTGTCTGGGAGGAACAATGGTCGTCTTTTGTCAAAGGCCTTTCCCATGGTGGAATTATGATTGGGAATAATGAAGACTCCCTACTCTCGATGTTTGATAAAAAAAATATGGAGTGGTCTCTGCAAGAAAAGCTTATGAGCTCAGTGTATCTGAGCATCTGCCTCTGTTAAAAGATGGTATCCTCATGAAGGTTTGGGATTGCAACATCCCAAAGAAACTGAAGTGCTTTACTTGGCTAGCTTGTAATAGGAAAATAAACACTTGGGACAACATGTACAAGAGGGGATGGTTCGGCCCTAATAGATGTAGTCTATGTAAAATCGATGTTGAAATAGTTAATCATATTTTTGTTAGATGCTCCTTTGTGCAAGAGGTCATACACAGCTTGGGAAGTTTGTTTGATGTCCATTTGCTTTGGTCTGATTAATCTCTATTAGGAAACCTTACCAGCTGGGTTTCAAAGGGTGGGAGGCTTCTGTATCTACCCTTCTTTTTCATTTGGAATCTATGGAAGACCAAGAATAGCTATATTTTTAAAGTCAAGGAACCAAATATTTCCAGACTTTGTCATTTGATCATGTTAGAGATTGCATCTCATCATGTTCCACAAGTAAATAGGACCAAAGTCAGACACATTGGAGATCCTCCAGCTAAAAAATTTCCTATGGCTTTCTTTGATGGAGCTGCGACAAAATCTATTGGAGGATCAGGTGTTTGTATTTGGATAAATGATCAGTATTTTCTCTCTATCAAATTAGGTTGTGGATGTAGCACTAATACAAGAGCTGAGCTATTGGCACTCTGGGCATCATTATACATTGCTAAAGATATTGGGTTGCCATACTTACATTTCTTTGGCGATTCCTTTGTGATTATAAATTGGGCAAAGGATGAAGCAAAAAATTATGAGCTCTAGTGATGGTAGGAAATGCAAGTCTATATGCAAGTCTATGTGCTCTAGTACGACACTGTCATGTCCCCTTCCCTCTACTCGTCGAGAGAGAGGACGCGCCTTGATTGCTATCTAGCCAGGGATCTAGCCCCATGAACATAAACACAAAAATGCATTGAAATAAAAACATATACATCTGCAGATGCATTATACAATTATATACAGCGAAAGCAAACCTCATTCAACACAATCATATGTTCATAATAATTCTTAAACAATTACAGTTGCAAAAATTAAATACACATAAATTTCAACAGGTTTTTTCAGTGGGATCTGAAGGTGCCAGAAAGTTGAAAAATGGTAGTCAACTTGAATCCACAAGGGGAAAATCCCCCTTGACCCTCATCATTCCCCTAAGACAGTCGTTGATTGTGAGAAAAGTCTATGTTTTGACAAGTTGTCAATATAGGATTTTCCTAAATTCAGGCAAGTAAATTATAAATTTATGAGAATATCATGCAGCTAACAAATTGTGTTTATGAACACATTTTGCAGAATCATAGTCACATCAAAGGCATCATTCACATAGTGCAGTTTGGAAAATTTGGTCTTGGTTGGGCCCAGAAGATGATCATCATGAACGATGCATAGGATCCCTATGAGCTCGAGGCAGATGCCATGGGGGAAAACAGACAGGTTGAGAATGTTGAAACAAAATCCAATGGGAGAAGATATCAATAGACTTCCCCAAATATTGCAGCCACCATGAGGAACCTAAGGGTGGAGTTGCAAAGTTGCAGAGAAGATAATGAAAGGATGCTTAAAGCTCAGGAAGACCAAAATAAGTTAAATGTGACCATGCTATAGAGTTTGACAGACATCCAAAGGCAGATAAAATCTGGGCATCAGGCAACGAATCTAGAAGGGAGTGGGAATAGTTCAAGGAGAAATTCCCACAAGAGGACCAATAGCTCAAGAAGAGTTCCTAGAGAGAGAACCCATACACCAGAAATATCTTCTAGTGGATCCTTTGACTCTAAAGAATCCATTGGGGGTTCAAGCTCTTCATCTCACAGGAGAAAGAGGAAGAGGCATTACAAGAACAATTCATATGGGGAATTTAAGAAGGCAAAGCCTACTACATTTGATGGTGATGTAAAATATGGTCAAGAAGCTGGAGCTTGTCTTCTTGGGATGAGAAAGTATTCACAAGACCAAGACTACTTTGGAAATATGAAGGCAAGGATAGCCATATTCAACTTAAATGGAAGAGCATCAACACGGTGGGAGCACCTTAGACAAGTGAAGAAGATTAATGAAAGAAATATTGTGTGGAAACCATTCAAGAAATACGTCAAGCAGAAGTACCTCTCTAATAGGTATGATGATGATAAGATCAAATAGTTCCATGAGCTAAAATTGGGACAATTGACCATGGAAGAATATGCAAACAAATTCCTGTAACTGTTGAGGTATGTCAGGTGTATCCGAGAAGATAAGTTGAAAATTTGGTGTTTTCTAAGTGGGCTACCTCAGGCATATAAATATAGGATTGAATTTGATGAACCTCTAACTCTAGAATAGATAATAAGGAAGGCCAAGTATTTCTATGATTAAAATAAAAGAAAACCCGGTCTCCATAAGGCATGGAAGGACAAGAGGAATGAGAAGTTTGACAAAAGGAAGAAAGGTTTCAAACCCTCTCACCTCCGAAATCAATATAGGTTGCCATCACAATCGGTGACTAAGCTAGCCAGAATGATGGGATACAAACCAAGAGATCCAAAGGAGACAAGAGAACCACTTCAATGTTGGGGATGTGGAGGAGACCATATGCTTAGAAACTGTCTGCATCAGACTGGGAATGAAATCAAGTTCACAACATCTAAGGAATTGAAACTATGGGTCAAGTGGCGAGGACCATCCCTAGAATCTATGCAGCATAAGAGGACTGCCAGGAAAATCATTAATCAGCTGTGGTTGAAGTTGAAGGTAAGATTGCTTAGCAATTTGTTTCTATTTTGATTGACCCTAGATCTACTCACAGTTATATCTCTCCTAAAATTGTTGAGATTTGTGCTCTTAAGAAATTAAAGCATAGAAAATCATGGTTAGTTCAATTAGCCACTGGAACCAAGAGAAAAGTTTGTGAAAATGTAGAGAAATGTCCATTAGATATGGATGGGCTATTCACTTATGCAAACCTGAATATTCTGCCACTTGGTTCCTATGATATTCTCATTGAAATGGACTGGTCAGAAGCACACTTGGTTAAACTTGATAGCTACAACAAGACATTTGAATGCATGGATGAAGAAGGAAACCCAAGGGTTGTAAGAGGCATTCCAAAGGTGATTTGTGTTAGGAAGGTTTCAACAATGCAGTTGAAGAAGTTCCGTAGGAAAGGTTGTCGATTGTATGCAACCCATGTTTTGGAGGCAACAGAAAATGAAACTCCACGTTGGAGGACTATCAGGTATTGCAAGAATTCAAGGATGTTTTTCTTGATGAGATTTCGGGACTCCCTCCAAAGAGAGACATTGATTTTACAATTTACCTTGAGCCGGGAGCCTGACCATTGTCCAAGACACCCTGCAGGATGAGCACACCAGAATTGCTAGAGCTGAAAATGCAGTTACAAGAGTTGTTGGAAAAGAAATATATCAGGACGAGTGTGTCCCTGTGGGGAGAACCAACTCTATTTGTGAAAAGGAAAGATGGTACACTCAGGTTATGTATTGACTACAGGCAGTTGAACAAAGTTACTAGAAAGAACAAATACCCATTACCTCGAATTGATGACCTTTTTTATCAAATGAGAGGAGCAAAGGTATTTTCAAAAATTGACTTTAGGTATAGTTACCATCAGGTAAGAATCAAAGAGGAAGATATTCATAATACAACCTTTGGAACAAGGTATGGCCACTATGATTTTGTGGTGGTACCATTTGGTCTCAGAAATGCACCAGCTACATTCATGTGTCTCATGAATAGTGTTTTTATCAAGTATCTAGACACGTTTGTTCTTGTCTTCGTAGATGACATTCTTATTTATTCTAAGAGTGAAGAAGAGCATTAAGAACACTTGAGAATAACATTGCAATTGCTAAGGGAGCATAAGCTGTGAATTTATAAAGATAAAATTCATTATTTGGGTCACATTATATCAGACGAAGGAATATCTGTGGACCTTGAGAAGATTGAGGCCATTATGAATTGGCAAACTCCAAGAAATGTGACAGATGTGAGATCCTTTATGGGACTTGTCGAGTACTATAAGAGGTTCATTGAAGGATTCTCCAATGAATCAAATTATAAGATAATTAAAGTCAGTAAAACATTAAAATAAAATTTAAATTTTCATGGTTAATTTGATAACATAACTAAGATATCTCATTAAAAAAGAATGACGTGTAAAAAAAAAGTTGTAGTCTATTGTTAATGAGAATTGGGATAATAAGTAACAGGAAATTGGTATAATGCAAGTAAAGGGAAATGGATGAAGAAAATTCAAGTTGATTGAAATGCAAACAAGAATTTAAGTGTTGATATTATAATTTGGATAAAACAAGTGACACATCTAAACTTAAATTAGTAGGTTGGTTGGATTAGAAGGTACGTGAGAGAGGGAAAGTAAAATTTAAATAAATATTAATCGATGGTTCTATATATTTATGCTACTAGATGTAGTAACTTAAATATGAGATGTTATATATGCATATATTTAGATCATATACTTTGATATGTAGAATGTGGTAAATTATGTTGCAAAACTTGGATTTGGAATTATCTTTTTTTCTTTTTTCTTTTCACGTGATTCACAACATTGGAGATCCGTGAAATCTCCTGGTATTCCACGAGGAATGTGGGGAGGTCATCGCTACATCCACGGAAAACCTCTCGGTATTTCACGAGCAATGTGGAAAGGTTAGATATTGTCACTAGAAAGGTGACTCAACAAAAGCATGAAATATGCTCATTGAAGAGCTTAACATGTCACTTATAAAGATTGAACCTAGGTGGAGTGGGGGGTAACAATCATTCCTCCCAACGACCCAAATCCAATGGACTAGACTTAAAAATGTCTTGATAAAGCTCCAAAATGAATTTTGATAAAAAGTTAGAGAGTAATTATTTCATTATTTTTCAATTAAATTAAAATATATATTTACAATTACAAAAACACAAATATTTTGTTGTTATTTCAAAAATTTAGTGCGAGAGATTTTCCAAAACAAACACGATTTTCCCGCAATCCTTCTTATTGTGATTTCTTATTAAGAAGTTAACTTCCAGAAAATACTACAATAAAATCAACCATTTTTGCAATAGACTACACCAATCTCACATTTTCAAGATATTGATATGCTTTGCCCTTTCGACATGGTTAACCATAGTTTTCTAACGAGTAGAGAAAACTATAGTATTACTTGACTTGGTTAACCATAGTTTCCTGACAAGTAGAGAAAACAATAGTATTACAAAAACTAGGAAAGTAGAGAAAACAATAGAATCACAAAAAATGAGGAAACAAAGGTACATAAAAGTCATCTATAGTTAGTAAATATTTTGACAACCGACCCTTGCACTTAGAAGAAGACAATCCATGTTTTTATAAATTTTATAAAAAATATTTAAGATGGTTTACCTAAATATCCTGTAGCTCATGCATGACATATTAAAACACCAAACACGAATAACGGTGGGGTGATCCTTGAATTTCCAATTTTGTATATTTACTACATATTTATTTATATTTTCCAAAAACAAAACAAGAAAGTGGTAGATTATAACGTTTAATGTACGAAAGCATCATGATGCAATGATGTTTTCAATTGTTGTTGTTGTTTTTTCCATATTGATATCAATACATAGAAATATCAAATAATATTAATATGGCAAAGAAAAAAAAACATGATTTCCATTAGAGAAGAAAAGAAAGTACAATCTTCAAGTGTCGAAGCATAGTGTTAAGTAAAAAATATGACAAGTGTGATCTACTTGTAATTTGGATCCACATACAATCTTTTTAAAAATAGTTCATCATTAAGCTTGACTAAACATCCATATTCCTGCATAGCCAAAAAAAAGATCATCTTAATATAACACAGTAAGCATTAACATTAATAGTCATACATCCTATTAGGTACTCAAGAACCTATATCTTGATCTGAAATAATTGTCCATGCGAGGTCGAAATGAACCCAAACACGCTTGAAGAAGATATTAGCAATGACTTCTCTTGTGATGCTCTTCTTATGTGGAGTTAAAATTTCCTTCGTAGAGAACCCATCAACCACCACAAATGCACAGTTGTTGTCATTCTTGGTTGAAGGAAAGTTGAACACGTAGTCCATCAAGACAAACTCCCATAGCATGCATGGGCTAGCCAATGGAGGGTAAAATCCTTACTTCTTGACAACAGGTTTGGCAATGGCATAGTTAGTGCACGATCCAATGTACGTATCGATGCCTTGTTGGAGCTTCACCTAGTAGAAGTACTTCTACAACTGTATTTTTTATGTCGAATTTCCCTACCACTTGACTGTAATGTGCCTCCCAAATCAACTTCGCATGCCCGCTTGAATGAACACAAAGGTGGTTGATATGGCATAAAATTTCATCCTAGAGATGAAAGTTTGAGACTAATCTCCTTGCTTGTAATGTCTAATAGGAAATAGCAAAGTCAAGGCAACTACCATATGATTTGGGCCACCTGGATGTCTCATGTCCATAAGAATTGAGCAATGTAGTCAATGTATCAATTGGAGGTCGATTAAGGCAATATACAACATGATTGGTGCTACCCTTCTTATACTTGATGTTTAGGTGGAATTGTTGTTGGTATGTGAACCACTTCTAATGTTGTTTGTTTTGTAACTTTCCTTGTTTTTGCATGAAATGTAGGGGCTTGTGATCAGTGTGGATGATGGTCTCCTTCCTTAAAATGTAATGCTTCCATTGTCGTCATGCTTGCACAATGGAGTACATCTCCTTGTCATAAGTGGGATACCTATGAACAAAATCAAAGAGTGTATCACTATGATAGGCCACCAGATGTCCATGTTGACCGAGGAGTGCATCGATCACATAGTTAAAGGCATCTATATTAATCTCAAAAATTTGTTCTATGTTTGGTAGAGTGAGGACTGACATTAGGCGGAGGTGTAATTTCAAATCCTCAAAGGCTTTCTATTGTGACGAACCCCAAATAAACTTGGCTTTGGATCCATGCTTGGTCACTTGGATCAACGACCAAGTGATATGAGAGAACCACAATACAAACCTGTGGTAAAAGTTGATGAGGCCCAAGAAGATGCAGAGATCTATTAGAGTTGTAGGGACTAGCCAATTGTGAATGACTTGGATCTTGGTTGGACCCACATGTACCCCATGTTCATCCATGATGTATCCTAGGTACTGAATTCTCTCCATGTTGAATGAACATTTCTTCAAATTGGCATATAACTTGTGTTGGCACAAGGTACTATGGATCTAGTGAATGCATTGCCAGTGTTCTACCCAAGTTTTGTTGAAGATGAGGATGTCATCCAGTTATACAACCATAAAAGAGATTGTGAATGGATGCAATATATCATTCATCATGCTCATAAATGTTGTTTGGGAATTAGTCAAGTCGAAAAGCATTACCAACCACTAAAAAATGCCTTCTTTAGGCTTGAAGGTTGTGTTCCATACATCGACTTACTCAATTGGGACTTGGTGGTAACCTAACTTCAAATCAATCTTACTAAAGAACTTGGAACCCTTAAATCGATCAAGAAGATTAATATCAATCCAAGGTATTGGGTATCGATTCTTTACAATTATTTTGTTCAAGGATTTGAAATCAATACAGAGTTGCAATGTCCCATCTTTCATATGTACCAACATAATCGTGCTCCCACAAAGTGAGTAGCTTGGTTAAATGCGGCCTTTTTGGATTAGATATTCAATCTAACTCCTTATTTCCTCATTCTCCACAAGTGAGCATTCATGTTCTGGGCATATATCAAAGTAAAGTTGTACCATATATATCAATGCAACATTAAAGATATGGGGGCATGATTTCCTAAGGAATAGGGGGGAATATTCAAACCTTTGAGCCAATGGGGAAAAGGCAAATGCCAAAGTGAAAAACCATCAAATTGTCAACTACCCATTTTGTCTTTTATGCCCAATCATTTACTTCTTCCAGAAATTGGTAGAGTTAGTTAATACATGGGCATGGGAAGAGTATGACAGTCAAAATTCGAATTGGAGAAACCATCAAATCTTGGAAAACATGTTTTGACTCCATCGGCAAGTAAAACCCCACAAATGCATGCCCATTCCATTATGCATTCATGTCCTCCTCTTCCTCATGTTTTTGGAGATCCTGTGCATTCCCCATTCACGTTTTCGCAATGCTCAGTGCTTGGGCTCTTTTCTTGACGTTTTCGTTGTTGTTTCCTCATTACTCGGCTGGGGAAAACCCATTTTTGGTTGCACATCGAATGGTAGAAGAGACCCACGATTTTTGGGTGTTTATTGAGGTTGTTTTTCTCACACGAATCCCATAAACATTTATGGAAATCGAATTGCTATCAGGGGGTTGTTTTACCCATATGCCATTTTCGTTTTTGGCTCTCAAGACGTTTTTCCTCAAACCCAAAATTTGCATTTTTGTGTGTGTGCAGCCTTTGTTTTGGTCTGAACCGGTTTGGAGTGGAAAAGGGAAGAATTAGCTTGATAAACCTAGTGTGGAAAGGAACCACATGGAGATATCAAGAGGGGATGGCTATTCTTTCTTGCAGACCCTGAAGAGAAGTGAAAGTGAAGGCATAGCCTGAGGGACTGTGTAGCAGAGAAGGGGATGCTTCCTTGTGTTGGTCGTGTAGGTGTTGGGAAAACCAAGCCAGATCTTGTGTAGGTGTCCATAGCTCTGTGGTTGAGCTCACTAGCTTAGCAATCCAACCTTTCCACCTCCTTAGCATCTTGATCAACCCAAATGTAGTTTTGGCTTGGCTGGATTTTGATGTGTCTTTGGCTATGTGTGAGCCTGCTACAGTTCCCTTATCCCTTGTGGGAATCATGCCCAGCTCGGGGGTGGCAGTGCTGCTGAGATATTGATGATCACACTAGCGTATGGTTGGGTGGAACGTTGCAGCGACATAGCTGGTTGCGGGCAACTTATTTTCAAGATAAGTATTTCTTGTGTATTTACCTCTGCAATTGTATTTGTTTTGATGAATTATGATGAACATGATGAAGTCTTTGATGAATGTATTTGCTTACGCTATAGATTACATTATATAGTGCATCTGTATATGTATGCTAGTTCAATGCATTTTTATTGTTTATGTTCATGGGGCTTAGTTCCCCACTTAAATGATAGTAGTAGTGTCATGCTCGCGTCCTCTTGGATGGGAGGGGACGTGACATTGTCATTTAGAGATATCTTGTGTTGAGGTTGTGACTGTTGTAGTGACCTTCTATCCACCTTCTGACCAAACCACGAAGATACTTATGAGTCTAAGAGATGACCTTGTGACATTGCTTTGCAGAGAAAAAGGAAATTGGAGTAATAAGATTACCTCATGTATCCTGTAGAGTTGGCCTTCCAAAGTAACAATTAATATATGGGGCCTCGACTTATAAACACAATGGTTTCTCCACATATATGGTTTTCCTAAAGGGACATAACAAAATTTAGGTGGGAAACATCACACAGTACCTCATCTTTGAAGGGCATGATGTTGTAGAATAGGGGCATTGTTTACTAACGTGGATGTCTCGTCCCTGGCTCAACCAATTGATGGTGTATGGTTGAAGGTGTGGCATCATTAACACCTTCAATATCTTGATGAGCTCATCCGATATCAGGTTCTTCTGGAAATGACTCTCAACAACAAAATGTAGTGGATTCACCTTCACCCACAGTTGTGAATAGAAGAGGCACTATCCTTCCTCTGGCTCCTCCGACTCTTTTGGTTGTATATTTGTGGTTGCGATGGTGGAACTAGGTTCGATGCCAATGATACACTTTCATTTCCTTGATTCTAGTCAGAGTTCTATCCAGAGTCTGACTCTAAGGATTTCATCTCATCCAACAATGATTGTTTTGAGCGACATTCATTGGTGTTGTGCCAAGGTCTTTTGTGGAACTAACACCATTTTTTTGTGTCCTTCTTTGAATTCCCATTACCCTTCTTCACCTATCGATTGGATCGATTGTCATTATTTTGGATAACCTTGATCTATCCTTTGTTCGTGAATTAAGGTTTCCTTTATCAGGCTTCTGCTACAGTTGATAAGGTTTTCAAATTGAAAAATAATCAGAGAATGATCAAATACCCCCCAATGTCTGTTGGAATATTATAAACCCACTCACAACTTAGAATAAAATAATTAATAAATTTTGATTAATTTCCTACCCACTATCCTAGATATTTGACATCCACTTGCGCTACAAAGTCAACACTTTCCATCTACACCCAAGGAATGCTTTAATTCTGATTCTAGGTTGATCTTGACCACTTTATTGACTCCTAGAATTAGTAACCCTTCTTTCCTGCAGATTCTGCCTTATTATGCTTTTAGCCATCTTTTATGTGGATAAGGTAAAGCTAGTTAACTAGGAAACCACTATCTTTTATTGCCAACACATCCTCCATGATTTTCTCTCCATTTTCCAAGATTAGCATGTTTTTCCATCATCGTTGACAACTCACTCATGCTTTTTCTAATCCACAAGGTCCTTGATTGATTTGGGAAGTGCTTTATCCACATATGGGGGTTTATCATATTTAGTGAGTCTATATTTATGAGCTTGATTAGTTGTCTCCAATACAACTCAATTTTACCTATGAGGGATGTACAATTTATGTACACTATTATTCATCATTATTCAATGGAAGGATACACTCCAATATTAATCTATTCATTCATGTGGTTCAGTCTCTTTTCTTCTCTCTATTTTTCCTGCGTATGCTGTGAAAATTATCTTAGTAGCAAGATCTATTTTATGTGCTTCTTCTTAGAATATTTTCTCATAGCATTGGAGATATTATTTCTACATGGTATTAGAGCGCAAGGTTGCTCAAGTTCTACAGAGTTGAGGAGCGCATCTAGTCTCCTATCCCTCTCTAAAGAAGAGCTTGATCTAAGATTACACGATTTTCTCCTTCTTGAGCGCATCAACTCAACAATATGGATCCCTCTTCAACTATAATCCTAAATCCATTCAACTATCATGAATGGAAAGCCAAAATTGTCATTCTATTGCGCAATAAGAGACTATACATAGTTACTCTAGCTTTGGAGAATGAGCCCAATGCTGTGATTGAGAAAGCTAAGTGGAATAATAGGTTGGATGAATCCTATGGATTGCTTTGCCTCTCTATTTCTCCTAATCTACTCTTTCATATAGATGGTTTGACCACTCCAAACCAAGTATGGACCAAACTTAAGTCTCTCTTTGGAGTTCAAGATGAGTTAAGTGCACATAAGTTGGAGATTGAGTTATTCTCAATGATTCCTAGAAGTTTTGATTCTATTGAGGGTTTCTTCACCAAATTCAAGTCACTTGTTCTAATCATAAAAAAATGTGGGATTGAGAAGAAAGATGACGAGTTAATCCTTTCCATTATTTCTAAATTGGGTCCTGAATACTCATTTTTTGTCTCTACTTTTCATGCTACCACGATTGTTGTTTCTAATTGGAAAATGCCTTCTTTGTGTACTTTCTGTGATTCACTAACAAAGGAGCAAGACAAATTGATCTAGATGGGTGCTCTTAAATATTCCAATGGAAATGATCATGCTCTCATAGTTCAATGAAGCAATAATGCCAAATCCAAATAAAATCAAATTGTGAAAGAGAAGAAGCTGAAGTCAGAAATTGAAGATGAAAGTTTGAAGCCTACTGATGAAGATTCAATGAAGAAGGCTAAGAAGAAAGGGAGCACATCCAAATGGAAAGTGTTCTGATTACAACAAGGGATTTCATCCAGAGAATAAATGTCTCAAGATGAATATGGATACCATGTCTCAGCTTCCTAAGAATCACAACATCGAAGTTCCATATGAGTTAGAGAAGCCTGCTAATTCTTCAGAACACTATCATAGTCCGCAGTTCCAAGGTGATATAAAATATGCCTTGAGTGCCAGAGTTAAATCGTTTCCTCATGTCTCTGATATAGATTCATTTTCTGATATATAAGAATAAAATATATCAGATCCTTTCTTTGATAATCCACCTATCAGTCTCCTAGATTCATCTCTGAATAATTGTGTTTTTTCACTAGATCCTGACTTGTCTTTAAGCAACTCTTCCTCACTCCACAATTCTGATTTAGAAGCACTTTTGCAGGATAATATACATGTCATTACATCATTCATACCACCATCCATACCATCTACCATAACTTTGAATACTCCTAATACTATACAAATCCCAAGTTCACTAGTAGATTCCTCATTGGTCTCTTATCCAGTGTTACTTATATTACATGGTTTGAAGTCTTGTCTATCTTTCATTGGTTGGTTATCCATGAACTTAGTCATATTTGGACTGATATTACACATATTTGGATTTTTTCTAAACACTTATGATTAAGATCTCAAGTCCATTTATCATTCAGATTTTTACACTCATCAGTTTCCCCATTTGCTCATAGTTTCCTCATGGAATCACTGAAGCATTTGTATTTGATGTTCCATATGCAAATGTTTCTGATGTATCAGAGTATTCTCATCCTAATATCAGATCTAGGAAGGTTCCACATCATATTGGAAGAATGACATGTGATTCACATCACAATTTTGTAGCTCTTCAGGGAATTGAGTGTGTAACAAATTGTCTTAATTTTTGTACTCTCTGGGAAGGAGTATGTACATATCTCTTTTGTATTTCAGATTTTGTTTGCAGATCAAAGTTTGTTAGCAGCAAGAAGCATTCCGATAATGCTCCTACTTCACCAGTTAATGATATAGAAGGAGTCTTTCCTCTTCTTTCTTGCAGATTCTACACTCTAGCGCATGAACATGGAGTCTAAAAGCCTCTTCATCAAGTATTTCACCAGAAGTAGTTCCTTAAGCTCATTCAAGTGAAGATAAAGACCTACCGAACACATGTTATTTCGAATTTTGAGCCTTGTCCTTTGTTGAGGGAGGATTTTTCCCATCCGGCTTTGCCTCTTTCCTCACTTTTCTGGACATGAATAATTGTTCAAAGGTGACCATAGCCTTGTTGCTAGGCCTTATATGCATTCATAAGCATCTATATATCAGCATAAAGTCAGACATAAAGCGGGGTGTTGTAATATTATAAACCCACTCACAACTTAGGATAAAATAATTAATCAATTTTGATTAATTTCCTACCCACTAACCTAGATAGTTGGCATCCACTTGCAATACAAAGTCAACATTCACCATCTACACCCCAGGAATGCTTTAATTTTGATTCTGGGTTGATCTTGGCCACTTTATTGACTCTTAGAATTAGTAGCTGTGCTTTCCTGCAGATTCTTCCTGATTATGCTTTTATCCAGCTTTTCTATGGATAAGGTAAAGCTAGTCAACTAAGAAACTGGTATCTTTTGCTGCCAACCCATCCTCTATGTTTTTCTCTCCATTTCTAGGATTAGCATGTTTTTCCATCATACTTGACAACTCACTCATGCTTTTGCTAATTCGTGAGGTCCTTGACCGATTTGGGAAGTGCTTTAGCCACCTATGGGGGTTTATCATATTTAGTAAGTATATCTTTCTGAGCTTGATGAGTTGTCTCCAATACAACCTGATTTTAACTATGAGGGATGTATTATTTATGTACACTATTATTCATCATTATTCAAGAGCATATTTTCTTAGAGCATTGAAGTTATTATTTCTACAGTCTCCGCCCAAGATTTATATCTAAAAACAACATCCAGTAGAGATTCTCATACCATAAACCTGTCTAATCTCTTTGCAATACCCCCATCACCTAAACACCCATTCCTCCAGGTTGGATCCAAAGGTACAAACAACACATCCACCAAACCAACTTTCAAAAAGGTATTGTTAAAAAAATCACTTAAGGGATCCATATCGACCTATTATCCCAAACATCTGAGGCCCCCATTGTAAAATTCAAATCACCCCCTAAAATTAAGTTTGACATCTTAAGGATACCATCATCCACCACCCGATTCGAGAACAATTTCCAATCCTGATAAGGACCATAATAGTTAACCAGATGAACATCACTAGCTAAGTCTAGAACCCTTCCAAAAAGAAAAATCTTAGCTGATATACAGAAGGAAGATACTGATACATCAAACATTAACATCAAACAACATCAATAGTACAATACTTCCAACCTCGCCAAAGCTTAGAGAACATATGTCGCACTTTCTCCCCCACAACCATGGTTTCTTGGAAAAAGATAATATCTAGAACAATTTTCTCCAAAAGTCTTTTGAGGTCCAATAATTAGGGAAACCCCCATCTCCCCAAACATTCAAGGAAAGTATTTTCATTTCTTATCCCTGGTGAGGAATTTATGATCTCTAACAACAACTCTAGCATAATAATCTTTCCTTTCACACCCGCATCCAAATGACACTTGCCCATATTTCCTTTTCTGCCACTCCTGGTCTGAAGTGAAGACAGATTCAAAGAGAAACCCCCTCTAATGGCATGTTTCAATTGAACGCCATGTGAATATTTATTAGTTGCAGATCCCTCTCGAGAATCAACCAAAGAACCCATACCAAACCCCTATGCCTACAAGTCTTTAGTTTTTGGAATAGTCCCAACAAAGGTCTTAAACAAAGACATTTTCACAACATCACTATAAGTTGGGATAAGTGTTTGGAGCATATCAGTCTGATTAGGTGGACAAACCACTAAGTTACTAGGAGACAAACAAGAATGGTTTTGAGGCGAAATGGAAGGGGAAGGTTCTAGATGATCAATGTTATGTACATAGTCCACCCCTATATCACTACCAACCACTTGACAACACATCATCGCCACCAGAGAAAGCAAAGCCTTAGCCATGGATCTATATCCCGCTCCCACCCCACAACCATCAAAGGTGAGGTATTCACAGCCCCACGACCATCACCTAATATACCCTCCCCACATCCATCACCCAATAAACCTTCACCAGATATCCCATCTTCCCTATAAATATTTCCAGAAGCATTAATATCCTCTGACGATACCCCCGACCCCCCCCCCCCCCCCCCCCCAAAAAAAAAAGAGAGAGGATCAAGACACCCCATAGGTTGCGATCCCATTGAGGAGTTCCATAACGATCCACCCAAAGAATCCCCAAATCCCCAAAACCACCCCAATAGCTTCAAACTTTTGATAAAATATTTTTCAAATTCATTGAGAGAAAGAAAAAAGTTCGGATCAATAGATTTTAACTTGCCAAATATATGCGAACCAGAGGCAGAGGAACCGTCAATATGTTGTAGAGGCCGCAAACCAGGATCATTCAACTTGCCATTCCCATTTTCATGATCACTGCATTATTCCGAAGACCACTCCAAAACCTTATCCCCCCAAGTCTTCCCTTTATGTTTTTGAGCTCGTAGATGGACATTGCTTCCACAAATGACCCACTCCCTTACATTTAGAGCAACATAAACAAATTCTCCAATAATCCAAGACCTGCATATATTTCGTGCCTCTCCATTTAATATTTAGCTTGTCCACCAGACCCTGCAAGGTGTCAATCTCCACAAGTATGCGCCCCACCCTTTTGTTCATACATAATAAAACCTCCACCCCAACATGAATAAATGGACCCAAATGGTTACCATCGGCCGTAAAGGCCTCTTTGTTCCACATCGCCAAAGGGAAAGTGGGAAGGAGCACCCAAAAGTTCCTAAAACAAATATTCTTCATCTTAGGATAAAAGGCCATATGTTATCGCTTGAGCATCAAACTGCCATGATTTTTCAACCATGTCTTGTGAAAAATGAGAGATTTGTGCGCTTCACAATAAAATGTAAAACATGCCATCCTTTTGGTAGTATGGAAATATCTGGGATGTAACCCAATAACAACCCCTAAGCAATATCCACCCATCGTGTAATGTCCCGATTGTTCATAGATCTATAACTGAACTTTCCAACCATGGCCATTAAATACAATCGCACCACATATTCTAACCCAACATCGCGACCAAGAACCATTTTGTCCTTTCTTGGTTTAAACTTCCACTTTTTTGCGTGCTTGTTGCCTCCACACGACGTGCCATAACCAGAATAATAACCCTTTTGAAAAACCAAACCCTCACTCGATGATCTAAACCCCCTCAAACCGATACCCCTAGTTTTTGATATATCAACCGAATTTGGGCCACTAACAACTTTTGAACCCTGAATTGGTGGATTCTTCACATTATCGACACAGTTTTCCACTTAGTCGGCAGTCAACATACCATGAACCTCCAAACTACCCTCCACATGACTCGCATGCTCATTAGAGATTTCCAAAGACTATCGAAAAATCTTCTAATATTCCTTGCACGACTTGAATAATCTGGCCATAGCCTGTCGTTCATCTAAGCGCTTTCCTAATGATGTGTCATCCCCCCTACCACCTCAAAGCTAGTAGGAACTCTAATGTTCGTCATCACCTCTGAGGGAATCGCCAACACACCACAAAGCTCAAGAAAAAAACCCAAAAATCACCGTCCCAAGATAAAAACTCGATAATGACACCACAAGATAGCCACTACTGACCCAAAGAAAGAAAGGTAACAACCACCGAAGATCTAAATCTATTTACACCTAGAAATAGGCACAAAAGCCAAAAAATCTTCCCACCATTAGTAACAATCTTTGATAAAAACCCTAGACACCGTTTGTGTAGCTTATGCCCTAACAAAAACCCTAGACACTATTTATTTATTTGTCTTAATCTCAATTGAATCTACACTAAGTATTTAATGAGCTAAAGTGGATATAAAATTCTATTTATAATGCCATTCACCCTAAAACAATAATATAGACAATAAAATAAATATGTTTAACTAGATAAAAACTTCAAATTAAATAATCATTATTATTATTTTTATTTTTTATTAAGAAATCGTAATTATTTTTATACCTGCCAAATGTAGGTATATTGCAATCAATTTATAGTCAAACTTATTTGAATTTCAATTAGTTAACTATTTATTTATTTTTTATTATAAAGTTTTATAGGTTGTATCAAAAATACATATTAAGTTAAATAATTTAAAAGTTAATATATATATATATATATATAGCTCCATGCAGAGTTGGAATTTGACGGGCATTTGGACGTTTTCAGACATTTTGCTCATCAAATAAGGGTAAAATTTGGGAAAAATGTTTGGTGAGATGGTTCAATAATTTTATAAAACGTTGTTTTGACATTTAATTTTTTTTTCCAAAACGTCATTATATTTGTAATATAAGAATAGGTAGGAGGCTAGGACTCTAGGAGTATCCATAATCCGACTATTTGAGTGGGGGTTGTCGGGCTAAGACTCCAAACTCCATTGCCTAGTGTCCACCTGGAATCATCCACGTGAACTCATAAATGTGATTAGTGAATGGTATAATGACATTTAATGCAAAATTATAGGGATTATATTGTCAATGAGATGTGTCGAGTTGTGGTGCGGATGGCAGTGGCACTTGCATGTTGCACACCGCACAATTCCAGAGTCTAGACTTTAGAGATTGGTAAGTCGTGGCCCATAGCCACAGGCCTTCATTTTGAAAAATTGCAAGTAGATTGGCCATGGGGGTTCACAATTGCAGATTCACAACCAACAACAGTGGGTTCTTAAGTAAGTTCACGGAGATTTTCCTGTAAACACTGATATTCAAGATGGAGAACAATGGAAATATGTATCCCGCCTTTCTTTTCACCAATCACGGGTTCTTCTTGGAAAGTGAATTCATCTGTGGAGACTTCAGTGGATAAGAAAGAATCATCTCACCCAAGAGATTCCAAGATCCTCGGCAGAGTCATTTCACCATTGATAATGGGTTGTGTAATTTCTCTCACTTTCCTTCCTACCGACAGGGCCTAGGTGACTACTTCTTCCGAATAAGCATAGAATTGTGTTTGTATGCATGAACATTAGGGAAGTGTGCACACAGAAATATCCCTGGAATTTTTTACTAGAAAAGAAGTCAGAATTGGTGTTTCACGGTTTAAGGAGCAACAAGCTCTTTCAATTATCGTTGATTCGCTATATATTGCTCAATTGCTGTCCACTTTCCCATGATTCTTCCAAATGGTTTGAGAGTTTTGTCATGAGGGTCGTTTATGTGAGTTTTGGTTGAACAAGTCACAACGGATTGAAGTCTTGAATCTTAATGATCCCGTGGATAATCGAATTTCATCTCCGGCTATACACATTCACAGGTCGCCACTGTTGGAGTGGAGAAAGAAGTGGATTAATACATTTGTCTTCTTGGTAAGATTACCCCATTTCTCACAATGTATTAGTGGTGATTTTATTGTGTTTTCGAGGAGCAAGGGTTTTTATTCTTTAATAAGCTCATTTTTTGCTCACCATTTCTATCATGTGAATGCCCCAGTTTTTAAGGTCGCAACCTGCAATGGGGTACAATGTTCCTAGCTCGCCAGTCTACAATTTGGGAGCATGGAGGCTAGGACTCATAGAGGTAAGCAATGCATTATGCTACCATCGTCCTTGTTTTATAATAGGATAATGGTTGACTGCATAAGTGAGGATCCCTTTGAAGAAATTCCCTTTCTGTAATAAGGAAGAAACAATCAAACACCTATTTTGGTTTTGTCCTTTCATAACTGCATTAGAGAGGGATGGTATCATGGTAGTTCCTAACGTCCTCTGTATTAACCTATCAAAGTGAGAACTCATTTCTATAGGCTATAATAAAAATTTGAAACGGTGTGAAGGATAGAGCGTAGAACTATGAGTGAAATATTGAACCTAGAACTATGTGAAAGATCGAGCATAGAATTGTGTGTGAAGAGATTGAACACATAAGTGATAAAGGGACCTGTAATTGTGTGAATAGTTGGGCAACTGGATCTATGCAAAGGGTCGAGTTGGAATAGACATGGAACATAAAACGTTGAAGGATTATTTTTTTCAATAAAAAGATGAAGGGTTATTTTTTCAATAAAACGTTGTGTAACGGGCAAGATAAAAGTTCAAAACATCAAAAAAATTTAGTTGGAAGAGCATATATGGAATGAAATTCCAACGCTGGAGCCTCCATGTATCTATCTTGTTAATTATCTACTTAAATCATTATTATTTTATTTACAGGTTGTACTCTTGACAAAACAAACATTAAATAATGGTTGTACTCTTGACAAATCGAATATTAAATAATTGTACAATATTCGTTCTATTTCTCCTTGTACATCATACTTAATTTATTGTCCAATTACTTTTTTAATCAATTCATTGTCAAGTAAACTCGGTATCAAACATCATGGTTTTTTATTAAACTTGTTTTGCTCTCAAATTTGTTTTGTTTGGGATACAATCATTGTCTTAACTCGTATACAATCATCTGTATCGATTCCTAACTCTCTAGTTGCATACAATCATTCGTCAATTTGATTTGTGTCACCACTTTGGAAATGTAGTTTCCATGGTACCTCGGACAATTAACTATTATTGGATTATATGTATAACTTAGCATTACTACATAATTGTAATAACATTTTTGAGGAAACTTTGGTCTTTCTTCTTACTGATTCGATTGAGGGTGGGTTCAAATACTTGGGTTTTATCTTAAACCTTTAAATTATAGAATTTCAAATTGGAGTTGGCTTGTAAAGAAATTTGATAACTGGATTAATCATTAGTTTTATTGTTTTTTGTCATTGGGTGGTAGGCTGATTCTAATCAGAGTTGTCCTTGTGGCTATCCCGGTCTATTGGTTATCTCTTGTTCTTATTCCTACTTCTGTTATGAATACTTTGAGAAAGAAAATTTATAATCTCCTGTGGGGTAGTGATGATTATGGTAAAAAAATCCATCTATGTAACTGGGAATCTTTGGCAAAGCCGATCCTTTATGGTGGGTGGGACATCAAGAATTTCCATTGTTTTAGGGTAGCTTTGCGAATGAAAAGCCTTTGGCTGGTGTTGAGAGGTAAAGGCCCATGGCATAATGTTATTATGTCGAAGTATTTTTCCAATCAAACTCTGTCTACATATGTGAGAAATTTAGAGCTCCTTAATAGAGGGACATCATTGATTTGGAACAGTTTTATTAGAGTGTATCACTGGATCAGTCGATCTTTGAGCTAGAAGGTGGGTAGTGGAGAAGAAGTCAGGCTTGGTATTGACCTCTTACTTGGTATGGAACTGCAGTTTCTGTTATCTCCTGCTTTAATTGTTTTTATCAATTCGCATGATATTTGGCATCTTAGTCAAGTTAGAAATTCTGGCAGTGGTATTTTTTCTGATGGTTACTGGTTTTCGGCTATGGACCTTGAGTTGTCTGGTGACTTAGCGAAGGAATGGTCTATTTTTACTCTTGCTTTAAATACATCGGCATCAGACTTACCGAGGACTCTAACTCTTTGGTATGGTCTTTTAACAAGGTTAATGGAAAGGTTACGACCAAGGATGCATAACTCTTATATTACCCAACATTGTTGTAATCTATATAATAGATGGAAATGGAAGATCCCTCTGAAAATACAGTGTTTCCTTTGGCTTACTATTGCATAACCGTATCACAACTTGGGATTTCTTGGTCAAATAAGGCTGGCATGGACATAATATATGTTGTTTACGCGGCAGAGCGGAGGAGTCTATCAATCATTTGTTTACCATCTGTCACTTTGGGTAGATGGTTAGGAAGGATATAACTCTCATGTTGAATTTTGATTGGAGTTGGGATGGGCCTGACTTGAATTCAAATATGAGGTAGTGGATGAACAATGAACCTACTTTTCTCTATCTCCCTGCTTTTTTCTGTTGGTATATATGGAAGATGAGGAACAAAGTTTTATTCGATGACATTGTTTCAAAATCCTCGCAGGTGTGCTTTTCTTTAAAGACCTTGCTGTTTCATTATCTGGTTCCATGCTTAAGGGACAAGGTGAGGTGTATTGGTAAAATGTCGGTATTAAAGTATCCAATTGTTTTTTTGATGGTGCTTCTGTTGGTGGTGAATGTGGTGCCGTTTCTATTTTTTACATTGGGAGGACACATTTCTTTTAGTTTAAGTTGGGTTGTGGTAGAGGCACAAATACTCATGCTGACCTGCTTGGTCTTTGGGGGGTTTCTCTTGCTGCTCGGATGATGGGATTTCCTTTCATTGAGCTTTTTGGCGACTCACAGTTTATTGTCAACTGGGAAGTGCAAAATTCTGAGCTTCAAGTCATTGAGTTGGACCTTNGCTGCTCGGATGATGGGATTTCCTTTCATTGAGCTTTTTGGCGACTCACAGTTTATTGTCAACTGGGAAGTGCAAAATTCTGAGCTTCAAGTCATTGAGTTGGCCCTTTGGTCTACTAGAGTACGAGCCACTTTGGAGTCCTTTCAGAATTTTGAGATTAGACATATCTATAGAGAACACAATTCTATGGCCGACAGGCTATCCAAACAATCCCTCGTGGTTGATGAAGGGGTGCTTCTTTTTGAGGAATTTGTTGATGATAGGAGGACTGGAGTTGACACTTATCAAGTTTTCCAGCAGTGAAGTTGCTATCACAGATCTCATTTTTTGAGTTTAGCTTATGCAATTGTTTCTGAGGTGGTTTCTTGCAGGTTATCTTAGCCATTTTGTGACTTCTGATTAGCCTATTAGACTCCTTTGTATCACTTTGGTTTTCTGATCAGAACTGTTTTGATGCTATGCCTTCTTTCTAGTATACACGAATATATATTTATGTAACTTTCGATAAGGTCTTTCTTACCTTTGATTCTCTATGAATAACAAGGAACTTTTTTTCTTTATTGAAAAAAAAAGCATTACTACATAACATCATAAATTCATTTAATCAATAAAACAATTGATTTTTTTAATGGTATATTTTAAAGGTAGATAATGTCTTGCTAACCAACTAGTAGCAAGGAAATTGATAAATTAAATTATAATACTTATATCTTTTTTCCTCGAAAAAATTCATAATTTTATTTTCTGCAAATTGAGAACAAAATTACATTCATAACTAAATAAACAGCAGGAGTATGCTACTTATATTTGAAAAAACAATTATATAAAGTTTAAGATTATAATACTTATATGTAAAGGCATTACCGCATTATATTATACTGTATTATAAGTTTAATTAATCACTAATTTTTATTTATTTTTTCAATAATATATTTTAAAAGGAATATAAAGTAAACTTAAATTAATAATATATATAGATGTAGTTAAGTATTTGTTAGTTTTTTTTTAACAAGAACGGTTGAGGGGTATTTATATTATAAAGAGAGGATGAAAGTTACAAATGCAGGATCATGGACTGAATCCAAAGGGATTCAAAGACCATAACATCATGTTCTTCAGTTACAAAATGTAGCTTATCTCGAAAGAGTCCAAGTTTGAAATGACTATATGTTCTTACAAATTTCTCAAGGATGAGAATACAAAAACTAAACATATCAGAAATTTATTTGCAGCTCTCCTAAATTCTCAATGTAACAATGTATTCAATTTCTTCTGAATTTGAATAACATATAAGCTCCCGAATCAAGGGATCGAGCAGTGTTCAGGATTGTTCCCATTGCAAATTATGAAACCAAAGTCTAGTTGCACCCCCTTGTTCGCCATTTGATCTGCAGAGTGATTATTTGTTCGGAGGATGTGGAGGAAGTTGATAGTATTAAATTCACTGATAAGACTATTGAAAATATGATGCATCTTTGTAGAGGGGATTTTGTGCTTCTTGACCAGATTTCGAGCCTCTCTAATGACCAATAGCGAGTCTCCAAAAACTACTAACTCTTTGATTCCAAGAGTGTTAGCAATTTCCAGCCCCTTGAATAAAGCGAGCCATTCCGCATAGTTGTTGGAATTTTTCCCTATTCCCCAAGCATAATCTTTCTGTTTGTTCTCCCCAGGGTAAAAAATTACCCCTCCCGCACTTGCCAACCCAGGATTTCCTTTAGAGGCACCATGGAAGAACACAGAATGACAATTCAACTTTGTCCACTATTTTTTGAAGTTTTTCGGGTTCTTTCGAATCTGCCATCTTAGAGAGTTAGGTTTTTTAACATACATACCTCCCGGAGTTGGCTTGAGAGGGCGGAGGAGATCACAAATCCAGATTCTTTATTTTGAAGTTAAAGGCTCAAGATGTAGGTACCTTACACCTTTGGAGAGAAGGGCTTCGGTCCATAAAGCTTTTGCTGAAGAGGAGACTCTGGCAGGGGAGAGGGTCACGTTTTCAAATATTCTTTTGTTTCTGGCAATCCAAATTTTCCAACAAATATACTTAGGGAGAGAAACCCACGCTCTCAAGAAATCCTCGATTGAGGTATAGTCGTCTAGGTCCCATGAAGTAAGGGCCGCTTTGGAATATGAGGTCTTTATCTTCCTTGTTTTTGAATAAGAAGGTGTAGAATCCTTTGTCCCAAAAACAATGTTGCAAACCCCCTGTTATGAGTGGCATCCAGTTTTTAGAGATCTAGATCTCCATGGATTTTGGCAAAGGCCAGATCCCTAAGAATTGACCGATGAGACCTCGATTGCTCAAAGCAAGAGCTTTCATTCATGAAGTTGTCGATGTGATTTGGACTTTGGGCACAACTGCTCGTTTAACAAAATAGGAGGCTGGAGGTAATGCAACAGGGAAGGAGTAGAATCCTTTGCCGCAAAAACAATGTTGCAAACCCCCTGTTATGAGTGGCATCCAATTTTTAGAGATCTAGATCTCCATGGATTTTGGTGAAGGCCAGATCCCTGAGAATTGACCGATGAGACCTCGATTGCTCAAAGCAAGAGCTTTCATTCGTGAAGTTGTCGATGTGATTTGGACTTTGGGCACACTGTGCTTGTTTAACAAAATAGGAGGCTGGAGGTAATGCAACAGGGAGAGCCAGAGTGGAGGCAACTAAGGCTTGGAAAGCAAGATTCAGGCTGCAACGAGGCTCCTCCTCCGGGGGATTCGGTGTAGGAGAGGCCATGGAGCCAGACTTGATCGGATCGTCCTCGGATCAATCGACACTATCTTCAAAACGCTGTGTGTGGGATGCATATAGCACTAATGCAGGCAGAGGCTGGGCTATGCGAGAGCTGCTTGTAGGGATCGTTATAGAGGGTACGCACGATCGAGAAATTTTAATCTATCTCATGGGGAATTTTTTGTTAGTTTTTTTATTTATATATTATAAAAAGGTTTTAAATTGTAGACTAGTATTGTGAATTTGTTCTTTATAAGTTTCAAATTAGTTAATTAATATCATAATAATTACGAGGTTCAAATTATATATAAACATTAATTATTAATTCTTAATTTTTTTAACTTATTATTTGTAATATATCCATAAATTGTATTTATAGATTTAGATTTATATTAATTGAATTTGTAATAAATATTATTATGTTGTAAATAAATAAAAGTAACTAGTTGTATTAATATTTTTTTTGATAATTTTTTAATGTTTATTTATTTATTTTTTATGATGCTCATATACATATGTTTAATATCATTTAATTTAATTTTTAAAGGTATGGAATAGTAGGTGTCACTTTTTTCTTACTTTTAATTTAATTTTCATAATTATTTTAACTTTCAAATTTTCATTGTAAATAATTAATGTATTAAAACATTTTAAAAAAGCACGTACAAATAGCTTTGTTGTTAATTTCACTTATTTAAGATCCATTTAAACCTAAATCTATCAAGCACAAAAAAGAATCCAATTTGAATCTATACTAGTTTAATTAATTAATTTATTTAAATTCATATATAATTTATATTTTTCATTTATGTCAACTAATATACCTTACTAACCATACTAAATCGAAAAACACCTTACTTTTCTCAATCAAATCAACATTTCAAAAATCTAAATACCTTCTATATAAACTATACTTTACGTTATCCATTGTATATTAACACCAATTGAACCATCACTTTTTACGCAATTAGCCCATAGCTATCCCAACCGTATTGAATACGCGGATAACAGACCTTTTTCCATATGAGGTGAATAAATGTTTTAAGATATATTTCTCTCACATTAATTAATAATATCTTAAAGTAATATATAAGTAAACGGGAATATAAGCAGTGGGTGGATGGATTGGTTGGTGGGCTGTAGTAGACTTTTAAACCATAGGCAACTCCAACATTACGCGAAAGCTGAATATTTGGCCTTGAAAAGCATGCGGGAGGAGTTAGTGAGCAAATCAAATTCATGGTTGGTTTGGTTTGGGGGAAGATATATTTTATTGATTACCCACTCAAATTGAAAACTTCTCAACCAATTTTGGTTCGAAATTGAAATTGAAAACTTTTCAATTAATTTTGGTTTGAGGGGAAGACATATTTATTGACTACCCAATCACATACACATAGAAATTAAATTTGGAAAGGGTTGTGATAATTGTTTAGCTAATATATGAGTGTTATGATGTTCATTTGGTAGGTCATAAATGATGTTCATTTGGTAGGTTATAAAAAAAGGATAATATTGTTTTGACTAAAAGGTGTATGGATATATTGGTATATTAATATTTGTAAGTGTAAAACTATGTTTAATGTCATTATTTTGTTGTTGAAGTGTTTGGAGATAATTGAGTTGAAGTTTTAAATCGTTTTAATGTTTTGGGTAGACACTCCATCTATTATTGGAAAACAAAAATATATTGTGATAAAGAAAGAGTGAGACAGTCTAATTAAGTAGAAGAATGAGCTCATCATTGAGGATGAATAACCCGAGAAGAAACTAATATATGAGTGTTATGATGTTCATTTGGTAGGTTATAAAACAAAAAGGTCAATATCGTTTTCACTAAAAGGTGTTTTTGACTAAAAGGTGAATGGACATATTGGTATACCAATATTTATAAGTGTAAAACTAGGTTTAATGTCATTATTTTGTTGTTGAAGTTTTTGGAGATAATCATGTCAAAGTTTGAAATTGTTTTAACGTTTTAGGTAGACACTCTATCCATTATTGGAGAACAAAAAAAAATATCGTGATAAAGAAAGAGTGAGACACTCTAATTAAGTAGAAGAATGAGCTCATCGCTAAGAATGAATAGCCTGAGAAGAAACTAAGATAAAGGCATTAATTTAATTAGGAATCAAATCAAATAAAGATTACTAAATTGCAAAATTATGAAGATGTTATATTAATAAATGATGATTGTGTTATGGAAGATGTTATATTAATGAAGATGATAATGATGATGTTATATTAATAAAATAATAGTAATATAAAATGATAGTATTAATCACAGAGGGTATTAGAGAGTAATTATAATTTATATAGAAAAGAATTAAAATTAAATAAAGGTTACCAAAGTACAAATTTATGAAGATTACAAATTAATAATTGATTATGCTACAAAAAATATTATAGAGTAATAACAAAATAATACATTGGATTGAGGAATCATTATAAATTTTATAGAAAAAGGGGATATAAGTTTTTTTTATTAAATGCCAAATGAGCATAATGGTATCGATATCCCCTACTGTAGAGACCAAACTTATTCCGTCGATTTTACTAAAAAGAGAATGAGCATACTAGTATTGGTATTCACTTGTGTAAATACCACGCTTAGAAGTGGTATTGTTGTTGTACTTGTGTTTGACTTACTCATTTTGTATGGGGCCATGAACAATTCCTACTCATTTTGTATAAGATCATGGATAGCTATACTCATACTTCACATGCATGTTTTACAAGTGACCTCAACTAAAAAGTAATAGAAAGTGAGTACCAAGCTATATGCACCTTCATGATATACATCCTTATCAGGGTTCCATTTAAAGGAGGTATTCATTATTACCCTACAAAACCCTCTTAGGTCTATACTTTAGCTCAAATGATCCCAAATTACACATT
Organism: Pseudotsuga menziesii; assembly: GCA_001517045.1. Taxonomy (NCBI): domain Eukaryota; kingdom Viridiplantae; phylum Streptophyta; class Pinopsida; order Pinales; family Pinaceae; genus Pseudotsuga; species Pseudotsuga menziesii. The sequence continues at coordinate 121,321 of LPNX010580474.1, read as the reverse complement.
AGTGCAAAAATGTTTGTTGCATTGTATTAATCTTGCATAAGCTTGTTGATGGTTATCATTGGTATGATGTTGTGTTAAGCCCACTTTCGAAGGTTGAGGAAGTTGAGATAGTTGGGGTAGTTAATGATTAGGGCCCAACTAATCTCCATTAATCGTGATTTATATTTTTTAATGTCGAATGGAGATGTACGCGACTATTAATATAGGCAACCCACGTATGACACGCGAGTTACTTAAAGGGAACCCATGTATGGATATGTACGCGGGTTGTAATGGAGATAGTCGCGTACAGTACACGAGTTGTCAACAGGAATAGTCGTGTACGTACGCGAGTTTCAATGAATATAGTTGCGTACGACAATCAACACTTAGAAAAATAAAATGGCAAGCTGGTTGAAGGATAAATGCATTGCATGTCATGCCCATTTATAGTGTTTTGGCAAACTTCAATCCTACAGTCTCCTTTTGTGTACCAACATATGTAATGTCGACACTCGGACGGAGAAGTGCCATTTGGGTTGATAACAAACCCAAGAATCTGATATATGTCAGCCTTGAATTGTAAACCATGAGTGGTAAATTCAGCCCAAGTGTTAGGATCAAGTGTCCAGGCGGATGCAGAACGTCTTCCTCTTTACTAGTTCTGTGAGGGAATGAGCATGTGACCATAGGTAGAGAAGACCTGGGACTGTGGAGAGGGAAAAATTGAGCTCCATAATCTGATATTGCTTCAGAAATAACCAATAATTTACAAAATATAATATCATCAAACTCATAAGAGAGAACTAACATCGAATCCTCAACAACAAAATTTAAGGAGACTTGCGGTGCTTAATTTGTCACACCAAAATTGATGAAACCAGTTACAAGCAATACTAAAAGCTCTTGAATCTTAAAACCTGAACCACATATTATCAGATCCAAAAAGGTTCATATCATATCCAAAACTGTGCTCCACCGAGATGGTAGATGCACAATTTTCTACTTCTTCAAAATTCTGATTTTTGGTGCATGCAATCCTGTAGGAATTTACTGGAAGACCTAGATTAATGAGAGTGAATGGATCACTCCTATAATTTGATATTATTTCCATAATATCCATGGTATTACTTATCTACACACTAGCAACATTATTAGATATAGAGAAATCAAATTCCTCTACCTTTTCTGAAATAGTCACCTGTAAACTATGCACAAAATTTAAAGAATCACTGGAGAAATTTTGCAAAGAATAGGAGTGTTTTTCTTCAAAAATAGAGATTCGAATGTCTTCTTTTGGATCAACCATGTGAGGAGATAAGATATCAGATATCTCATACACTTCTAGAGCAGCAGGAGAAGGAGTCACTCCAAGGAGACTTTCTTCAATTCAAATTGATTGTAGGGAAAATTCTGCTTCTTCTGCATCTTCAACAATTAGATTTTCTGTAGGAGAGGGCATGAACTCATCATGCTAGATTTTATGTGAACCTCTCTCAACATATGGGATTTTAGAGTAATCTCCCATATGACTACTAGGTCCTCCTGATAGAGGGAAAGTGATGGAGGATTTCCTGGAGGCAACCATGTGGTTGGATGCTCTAGAATCTATCAAATAAGCCTTCAAAAGAGAGAGGCTTGCATGCAATCATATCTCATCTTCTTTAGTCTGCTCTTCATCATCATACATATATGCACCTTGTGGAAGGGAAATAATTTTCTATACACATAGAGCTTTCATCTAGTCGAGGGTCTTCTTTATGCACGAGTCTTCTGGATGAAAACCCCTCATACAATAGGGACACTTTTTCTTTTCGAACTTCTTCTTTTTCTTAGAGCCGAAGGCTCCTTCAGAAGTCTGCTGATTTTGTTTGGGCTTCGAATCATCTGCTTTGGGCTCCTTCTTCTTTGATTTTCGTTTGGCTTGCGCTTTGCTAGAGTCAGTAACTAGGAGAGCCTGATCTTTGGAGGTCTTGATGACTCCCATTCGAATAAAATTTTATTGCTCCTTGATTAAGGACTCAGAAAAGGAATCAAGTGAAGGAATTTTCCAATCGGGGAAGCCATCCCGCTTGGAATGAAATAAAGAAACAAATATAGAATAATCAGGACCAATATTGCTGAGTATGGAGAGGACATTCTACTCATCGTTTCATTCTATTCCACATTGTCTGCATTGAAGTGTAGGATACTTTAATTTAGTAAAGAATTACTCAATAGTCTTGAAACTGTTGGGATGTAAGGCTACCAGCTCATTCTCCAGGAGGTATCCCCAAAGCTCATATTGCTTTCCAAACAAGTTCTCAAACTTCTCCCAGGATTATCTGGGTGTCTCTAAACCTTCAAGGTGGAAGAGGATATCTCTGTAAATATGAGTGCATAGATAACCGAAAGCTTCATCACAATGGTTCATAAACTTGTTACTTTCAACACGATGATGGGGCTCAAACTCCCTTCCAAGTACTATCCTATGGTAGCCATGCTTGCACAAGGCCAGCTGCATATCAATTCTCCAATCAAGATAATTGGAAGTTGTGAGGATATGAGGAGTAGGAGATTGAGAATCCATAATTTTTCCGGTTGAGAGATCACAAAACTTCACACAAGATACGTAGCACCTGTAGATTTTCACTGTAAAAAACACACTAAAACATTTGAACTATTAGAATCATGCTTTTCCTCTCGACATGAATATATTTTCAGGGTCCGTCGTGCCCTCTCTGGTGCTCTAAATAAATTGAGGTTTAGAAAATCATCATATGGACTTCTGTGGAAACCCAACTGCTTTTGATGTTTAATGGAGAGAAACAAACATGAAAACCTTCATGAGAAGGCTCTGATAGCATATTAAAATTGAAGTGCCATATAGATCTTCGAGCAGATAATATTGAATAATATTTACAGTAAAAGGAGTATGAAGATACAAACAAAACAAAACAAACCACACAGGAAATGAATGAGTATTGCTCAGGAATTTACAGTATCATTCACATCAATTAAATCGAGTGTTACAATAGTTTACATAAAGGAAGAATTCAAATGCATTAGGGAGCAATTCGAATCTACCAACTAAATCTGACTGTACCTAACTGACTAACTAACTCATGGTGTCTCAATCAATATCGGAGTTCAACAGATCAACTCCCAGATGTCCAACCAACTCATACAATCAGTAATAACTAGTTAACTTAGTGCAACTGAGGTGGTAGGTGGGAAAAGGTGGCTACTCCACATGCAACCATGCATTAGCCATACATAACTAGCACTAGCTAAATGATTGTGATCTAACTGAAAGTAACTGGAAGCTAACTAAGACTAACTAGTTCCAACTCCAACTAACTGATGGAGGTTGGTGCCGGGACTCCTAGTGGATCCTAAAATGTAGGGATTGATCTAGGAGACGCCTAAACTGATGCATGCACATGTAGTAAGTGGACATTAACCTCTAGCAGTGTTCCCCACACTGTAGTAACTGGTGCATTTGGCCCCATTAGGACAAGTTGACACGAGGTACTAGTGGACGCAATTAATTAATTAAGGTTCCTAAGTTAGGCTAAATAATCCAATAGACATTATGGTCAAGGGATGATTAATAATCCTAACACCATTTTCATAAAGCAAAAAGTGAACCGAGGAATTGTGAGCTTGTGTGTGTTATAATATCACGAGATGATGGTGATATGATCTCATTCATGTATTGATTAATAGGGTATTGAGGATATCCACGATACATCTTTGGGTGTTCTTGTGCTTTTCTCTCTTGTATAAAGTGTTAATATTGTCCATGCTAATATAATGTTGATATGTGTATGCTATATAAAATTATAACAATACCTAGCTCAAGCATGACCCATGTTGCTACATGACTCGGTTTTCTTGGCACATGACAATTGACATTTTTATGTCTCGTTTTAATTTGAGTTGCTATTCATGATGAGATAAATTTTGTATTTGTGCTTAATGGAAGTTTTGTAATCAATTTATTAGCTTCATAATATATTAGGATACTTTTGGACATTACTTTGGTGGAGGTCACTTGCTACAACCTAGTCCCACTTCTTTTGTATAAAACACCTTGTACATATTTGATTGTATTAATGATTAATGAAATATACGTATGTTATAAGCTTATAACTCTATTACCTAGGCCATGATAGTTGTTAAGAGTCATTACTCCACTAGATACATATAAGTTGTGCCCCAACATAGTTATATTAAGTGCCTATACTAATGAATTTGTTTTTACCCCCTCAAAACAACTCTAATTATTCCCTACTCTATACTTGGGATAACGAACACAAGAAGTTGTTTAAAACACCACAAAGCTTGGTTTAACATTGTCCTATGGTTTGAATAAATCAAAGTCCCTACTAAACATTTTGTTTTATGAAAAAGAAGTTGTATCACCTCCGGATGGATGATAACAACACGTTGGTGGATCATCTAAATGCCTACAATACTTTGGCGAGTCAATCACCTCTGTTGGTATTAAAATGGTTAAAAAAGATAAATTGATTACATTATTATGTTATTTTCCATATTAACGGAATAACTTGAATGTAGCTATATGTAGTGTTGGTTAAGCCACCTTAAATTTTGATGAACATGTATCATCCTTTGTATAAAAATAAATGAAGCAAAAAACCATGGATAGTCATAACATGGATGCTTTGTTTGTGAGAGGTTGTCCCTAGGAGAGAAATAAAAATAAGTTTTCAGGAGGTAGTTCTAAATCTAAAGGTATATCTATATATGTAGGAAAATATTTGAGGAAATGTTGAAAATGTAGTAAAGTTTGGCACTATAAGAAGGATTGTATATCTAAAAGTGTTGAAAAAGTGAAGGGATATGATGAAACCACTTCCACAAAGGGGAATACCTCCTTAGAAGAAGGAGGGGATGTGTACCTAGCCTCTATAGGTACTTGTTTAGATATTATGTATGACTGATTGAATCAACCGCGTCTTTTCATGTGACTCCTCATAGGGAGTGGTTTTATGAATATGAAAAGTACAATTGAGGAGATGTGTTTTAGGAGATGATTCAAAAACAAATATCATAGGACGTGTAAGAGTTAATTTGCATCTCTCCTTGGAGTACTACACATTCCAAATATACCGAGAAACTTGATATCCACCGAAAAGATTGGTGATGCAGGTGTACATATGATCCGAAAACAAGATCTTTGCTACTCTATGAAGTTAACATGAATTGCATAAAGAGCATGAATGAAGCTCACAAATCCATAAGAAGAGAATCAAACAGCATATACAATACACACATAACAACAACAAGTTGATAATGGAGTTCGTCCAGGATGGACTACGTCTCCGGGCCGATCTATAATCTCAGCATAAGGCAAAATACATGGCAATGATACAATGATACCTTGGCGACAATGGTCAGGAAGAGAACTGCTGCCCAAAACACAACACGACTGCTTCCAACAACTCCGAAGCCTGAAGACGGTGTAAAATGAGCATAAACACTCGTACCTTCCTCCTGCAGAGCTACGCAATCTCCCTTCTCTCCTTTAGCTACAAAGTCTCCACTCCAAAGCATGAGTGGCAAATGGCAACTAAGGGGGCTTATATAGCCATGACTTGCCCCTCTTCACATTATCCTCATGTTCTCTTTGGTTACAACAAATTTTGCCCAAGAAGGCATATGGTTCCAACTCCCCACACTTGGTTAGGCTCTTCTTAAATTATGTAGTTGACATAGTTACAACTATGCCTACCACATTTTATATTTTTAGAATATTACAATAAAATTCTTTTCCCCCAAAACCACATGGTTCATTGAACCCACAATATGGTTTTTTTTTAAAACAAATTTGTTATAACGTAACTTGTTTTTAGACCCACTTATAACCCATTTTATATAGTTTATAATTCTACATGTGCTGAAATAGAGCGCGGGCTCCCATGATGGTCGGAGCTCCTGGTCACGCTGGAGGGAGAACCAAGGTCGGGGCTAAGCCCCGGCTCCTTTGGGGCTCGAAATGCCACTTTAAATAATATTATTTCCATACATTATTCAAAGAATACTACCAGCGCAGTTGGTAAAGGCGCAGAGACAGGGTATGGGAGGTTAGGAGTTCGAAATTGGCGGAGCAGCAACATTTTGGTGAACTTCAATCAATATTGGCCAATCCGGTGCTGCCATGTGGCAGTTCCAGATTGGTCCACCTCAACGCCCAGTCAGCTGCCAACTCATCTGCCGTACTGCCAACTAAGTTGCGCAGTCCCCTCCGTACTGACACGTGTTGCATTCGGATTGGTCCGTACTGCTGACTAGATTGCCACCTCATCGTCCGTACATGACACGTGTCGCATCCTGATTGGTCCGTACTGCTGACTGGATTGCCACCTCATCGTTCGTACATGACACATGTCGCATCCTGATTGGACCGTACTGCCACCTGTTTGTCTGTACAACTGCCACATCATCTATCTATACTATATGGATTCCATGTGTCACCTTGTCAGTGGTGCCATGTGGCACCTCTTTTGCCAATTTTGCCTGTTGACCTCATAGAACAGAACACGATTGACCTCATAGAACAGAACACGATAACTTTCTCCTACGGAGTTCGTTTGAGGTGAAACGAACGTCATTGGAATTGTCTCGACGAGCCCTTCGATCTGGTGCTAGTTTTGCTAAGATTGGAGGACTTTGAAAATTTGGCCTTCCTGGATCCTCCTGGATCATTCCTCCCCACTGAGAAGCTTTTGGCCTCCAAAAGCCTGTACTAATCAACAGATAGGTGAGGGAATTGCTCCCTCACTTTCTCCTTCTCGATCCACTTAGCTTTGCTTGGATGAGTGCCTCTGATGCCCACTCGAAGATAATCAACATCACTTCTGCGAGAAGTCCTTATCCTTCTGTCCAAGATGACATCTTCCTTTAGCTCATCCATGTACTCAGGAGCAAATTCATCAACTGATGGCAATGAGACATTCTCCCTTTTATCCATGATCATGGGAGGCTCATAGAGTTTCAAGTTCTCCACATTCACCACTGAGTAGATCTGCATGTATGGCGGTAGCTCTAAGTGAAAGGCATTCGTCCCAATCTTCTCCAAGATGGTAAAGGGACAATATCTAATGGGCTTGAGCTTCTTGCCTTCTCCGTTCATCCTCTACTTGCTGATGTGAAGCCACACTTGATCTCCTACCTGAAACTGATTATCAACTCTATGCTTGTCATGGCGAGCCTTGTACTGGGCTTGACTCTTCTCCAACTGCTCTTGCACTGTTTGATGTACCTATTGAACTCTCTGAATGAACCTACGGGCTTTGTATTCATCCTTGGAAGCGCTTGAATCAACCTCTCTCCCATAATTCAAGTCCAATGGAGTCTTTGGCAAGTACCCAAAGCATGTCTCAAATGGCAATCTATGAGTGGAAGAATGCATAGCCCTGTTGTAGGCATGCTGCACATACTGGATCTTCTCATCCCATAACTTAGGATGCTTGTTGCAATAACCTCGAAGCAAATGAACAACTATCATGTTGACTACCTCTGTCTGTCCGTCAGTCTGTGGATGGAAAGCCGTGCTCCTCTTCAGCTTGGTGTCCATCATACACCATAATTTTGTCCAAAACTCTCCAAGGAATCGGGAGTCCCGATCTGAGATAATGGACATAGGGAGTCCAAAGTGAACCCATACATGCTGAAAGAAAAGAGAAGCAGCCTGCTCTACAGTGACCTGCTTTTTACATGGCATAAGAATACACATCTTGCTAAACCTATCCATGACCACATACAAGTAGTCATGACCCCTCCTAGACATAGGCAAACCCCCCACAAAATCCATGGAAATGCTTTCCCAAGGATGGGAAGGAACAGGAAGTGGTGAGTACAGCCCCAATTTTCTATTAGTGGGCTTACAAGTAGAGCACATCACACACCCCTTTACATATTTTGTTACAATGTCTTTCATGCGAGGCCAATACACAAGTTTTTGCAAATGAGCCAAAGTCTTACCTACCCAAAAATTCCCTGATACAAGAGAAGTATGAGCTTCTCGTATTACATGGACTCTTTCATTGATAGGAACACATAACTTGCCCAAATGATAGAGCAACTTTCCCTGCAAATAGTAGTCTTCCACCTGTGTGCCATTGGTAAGCTTCTCATAAATCTCATTGAAATCATCATCAGTAGCATACTGCTCAATATAACTTTCATGGGATAAAGAAGCATTTTCAAAACAATAGATGCAGCAATAGGAGGTCTAGAGAGCAAATTTGCCACTTTGTTACTAGTACCCTTCTTGTACTTGATCACTAAATGGAATTGTTGAAGGAATCTCATCCACCTGAAATGACGAGCTTGCTGGAGCTTAGTCTGGGACTGGAGATATTGCAAGGGCTGATGATCAGTATGGATGATCATCTCCTTACCCATCAAGTAGTGTTTCTACTTCTTGACACTATGAACCAAAGCATACAACTCTGTCATAGGTGGGGTAGTTGATCACTGCTTGAGTAAAAGTCTCTGAATGGTAGCAAATAGGCTTGCAGTGCTGCATCAATACTGCCCCCATGGCATATCCACTGGCATCTATCTCTATCTCAAATGGCTACTGCAAATTGGGCAAGGCTAGGACTGGGGCGGTGTTGATCTTTCCCTTCATTGTGTCGAAGGATTTCTGCTGCTTACCTCCCCACTGGAAGGCTTTCTTCACACTTGTTAAGGCATGCAAAGGAGATGCTATGTATGAGAAGTTCTGAATGAACCTCCTCCAATATTGAACAGCTCCTAAAAAGCTTCTCACTTCAGTAGCGTTAGTAGGCTTAGGCCAATTAACAATTACATCAACTTTTGAAGGGTCAATTTTTAAATTTCCACCTCCTACAATATGACCCAAGTAAACTAATGAAGTTTTTCCAAATTCACACTTTGACAATTTTACATACAATTTCTCCTTTTTCAAAGTATCTAATACTTGCTTTACATGCCCCACATGTGCTTCCCAAGTTTTACTAAAGACCAAGATATCATCTAAGTATACAATGACAAAATCATCTAAGAATGGTTGGAAAACATCATTCATTACCCGCATGAAGGTTGCAAGTTTATTACAAAGCCCAAAGGGCATCACTAACCACTCAAATAGACCTTGCTTGGTCTTGAAGGCCGTCTTCCACACATCACTTTCTGCAATTCTGATCTGGTGGTAGCCACTGCGCAAATCCAACTTGGTAAAGAACACAACATCTTTCAACTGGTCGAGCAAGTCATCTATGCAAGGAAGCGGGTATCAATTCTTGATCGTGATCTTGTTGAGAACCCGATAGTCAACACACATCCTCCATGTGCCATATTTCTTCATCACCAACACAATCGGCGAACCACATGGAGAGGAGCTGGGTCTGATCACTCCTTGGTCCAACAAGTCTTGAACCTGCTTCTTAATCTCTGCCATTTCAACTGCGGACAACCTGTACATGCCCACATTAGGAAGAGGGGCATCCTGCTGGAGATGGATCTCATGTTGAATCTCCCTTTTGGGAGGCAAACCTGTAGGTTCCTGAAATATTTCATCATAGTTAGCCACAATATCAATCATAGCCTTTTTATGAGAAGGATCGCAACCTTTGAAAGCATAGGATGCTTCAACATCTTTTTCTCTCACAACCATGAGCATGTATCTCTTATTAGTGTTGATGAGTCTCTTCATCTGTCTCGTACTAACAAGAGTGGTGTTAGCCTTCATACTGTGAGCTCTCACGATGTACTCCACCCCATTTTTGGTGAGATGGTACTTGTTCTCGTGACGGAAGAATACCGCTTTTCGATCATACAAGTATGGGATTCCCAATATGATACCGCAGATGTCAATAGGAACAACATCTAAGTCCACCTCATCGATCAACTTTGAAGCAATAGCAAACCTTAACCTGCATTGCTTAGTCACCTGTAGCTTAGCATTATCACATACCCATCCAAGAGGATAAGGCTTGGGGTGAGGTTTAGTCTGTATGCCCAACTTCTTAACAACTGATTATGAGATCAAATTTACTTGAGAACCCGGATCAAATAATGTTTCAATATTTGTATGCTTAGACACAACTCTGATGTGAAACAACTCACTTCTTCTTTTATCATTTTCTTTAGAAACATGAGTAGAACTTGAACCAGTATGAGGAGTTTTGTTACCTTGCATTCCCACGGCTGTAATCCTGGTTTCGTCACCTGAGTCGGAACCCAAATCTTGTTGTGCTGTTGCAACGGTATTTTTCTTATTTTTCCCTCCATAATGCTTTGGCCTCTGTTTAGGATGCAACTTCCAACAACTTTCTTCATCATGCCCATCAGTATCGCAATGTTTGCAATGGAGCTTTCCTCCTTCCTTCTTGGCAGTAGCTGTCTTCTTGCTCTTGTCTTTCTTCTTGAACTTGTGGTTGTTGTTGGGCTTGAAAGGCTTCTTCTGATGGTCTTCTTGCAAATGCTTGCCCCTGCTCTCAAGATGAGTAGCCTGAACACTTGCTTCATCCACACTAGTAGGATTCAACAAAAACAAAGTATGGCGTAGATAATGATGAAGAGCACCAATGTACTTCAAAAGAGTGTCAGGAGAATCTAAAAAAATATTCAACTCTAGAGCTTTCTTTCTAAATTTTTCAGTAAAATTCTGAACACTCTGACCCTTGCCTTGTCTAAAACTTTGCCAATCCATCATAGCCTTTTGAACATAACCCAACGGATAAAATTGCTTACGCCG
>LPNX010580474.1:34831-105304 GCA_001517045.1 Pseudotsuga menziesii | reverse complement strand
TCCCCCTTTCCTCCACCACCACCCTCGCCCCTCCTCTGCCTCCCCCCTCTTCCTAATCCACTTCCTACCCCACCACCTCATCCTCCGCCTTCTCCTCCTTCTCCACCTCCATATGAGTGGATATTAATCACTATCATTATCATCATTCAAACATTAAATATATCTCTTATTCATATTAAAATAAATAAAACATAAAAAAAATTAATAATAAATAACATATTTAATACAACACTACAAATATACATATATTTATATCAAATCAAAGTATAATAAACTATAATATATAATTTTAAAATAAAATAAAAAAATTAAACAACGACACCATTACTTATATTTTATGACATATTATTCAAATTTATATAAATAATTCATACAATATATTATAATTTAAAATTAAAATCAATATGTTATAATATACAATCATTTAAAATAACAAAATCAATAAATTTGCATTACACATTATATAATTCCACTCTAAATAAATATCTATTTAGATCAAAATATAAAATTCATTACAAAACTATTTATAAGAGTAAACATTTGGAAAAGTGACTTTTTTTTAGATATACCAGTACTTTGCATCCGCATTTCTTAGTAGAAAAAGCCCAGATCTCTACAGTGGAATCTTTGGCACCAATCTCCCAATTACCATTTGAAAAAAAAAACTGCGAAATCTCTAAACATGTGATAATTAAATCAAAAAAACTAACAGAACCTATTTCTGACATGGTTTCTCTTACATCGGATTATCTACAAACTATAGCAGAGAACCATCCCAACCAACGAACTAATTGTATGATGAACATTCCTCGCCAGTACATCATACTTTGGAATAAATTTTTGCGGGCCTTTGGATTAAGTTTATACAATCTTAAAAGAGTGGATTCAAGCAAAGGAAAGAAGTTTATATAAATAGAGGGTAAACAGGTGAAAGGAGGACTCAGACATGAAAAAGCACTCACACAGTTAGAGGGCCTATGCCTAATCACTTACATAGAAAGAGAGATAAAAATAGAGAGAAATGGGAAGGAGGAAAGCTTACCTCCATGTCTCGCCTCCGAAATAGAAGTAAGATGTTTTCACGGTGTCTTTGATGTTGTCGCTCCAACAGATCATCAATTAATTAGTTGCTTCCAGTCCTATCCTGCCTTCTCCACTATTACACACAGACTCATATGCTCAAGCACTCACACACTCAGAGGGTCTAGGCCTAATCACTCACACACGCTCAGATGCTCAAGCACTCGGACACACAAGTCAGAACCATTGACTCGTATTACATCTAACATTGATGTTGTACAGGATTATGCACCTAATAACCTATGGTCTGGGGTTACCAACATACTCAATTAATTGCAGACAATTGACTTCTAAAGCACAGAATAAGAAATAGGAAGATCAAAAGGACTTACTTGTTAAACGAAGGTCGATCCTTGCTAATCTTCTTCTTCTCTGTTCCACTTCCAAAATCTCCAAGATTGCTCCTCTTTCACCTGTCAAGAAACACTTTTCCAGATACAAGATGATTCATATATGTATAAGTAGGTTAGATAAATCACATATAAGATGCATAAGCATAAAAATTTATCAAACCAATACACATGAAACACATATGTAAGAAGTAATCTCTTTATTATCAATAATGGAAAGAGTTTAGATACAACCCAGCGTCTGAGACAAGGACTCCTCTATAGCCAAAGGATTCTAAGTTCCACTGCTCCAAATACTTCTGTATAAACTCCACCAGCATAAATTTGCTCCAAAAGTGTAAGTAACCAACACCCTCCCCAAGGCTTGTATTTATATGTGTGAAATAAGGCAGTTCTCGAAGGTTTGGGAAGTTGTAGCAGTTAAGGCAATTAAGTTAAATGGATTAACTAATCACCCATTAGCGCGTGTTTTTATGTTTTAATGTGAAGAGACACATTCGCGGGTCTGTAGTAGAGAAACCCGCGAATGATTCGCGACTATGTATAAGCACAACCCGCGAATACATGGATCCGCGACTTGCTACAAAGGAGACTCACGAGTGATGCGCGAGTTGTATATAAAGAGAGTCGCAAATACATCTCAACATGGAAAAAATGACAAAGTGACTAGCTGGATGAAGGAAGCATGTATTTCAAGACAAGCCAAGCTATAATGTTTTGGGCAAACCTCTATCCATAAGTGTCATTTTGTGTGCCAACATGAGGGATGTCGGCACTCAGATGGAGAGGTGCCATTTGGGTGTATAACAGATGCCCCCTAATGTGTGAGGTCAGAGGGAAGCGATGGCCGAAATACATTATAATATTTATCTTCAGGAGAACTTAGAAATCCAATGGAGCAGAGAGAGTACCTGAAACAAAACATAGTAATGTCATATACAAAGTTACATCTAAGGATGCTATGTTCAATTTACTGGAACATTAGCTCCTTTACAATAGTTGATTACATCATATGATACGGGTATAAACCACGTATATTACAAAGGTGGATCAAAGCCACAATATACAATAATGATGAGTCTGCAAATATCTGGAAGCTATGTAGATAGATCGAACATAATCTTGCGTAACTTAGTCCATATGTGAGGGACTAAGGTCTTCATAAAGGATCCCAAAGAACCAGTACAATCCAAGCCATGTGAATAAGGGTAAGCTGAAGTCGAACATGGAAAGGAATCAATAGTTTGTCAACCAATAGGTGATAATTGACAACTGAAGCAAAGGAATTCACCAATGATGAAAGTGAATCCAGGGGTACGAGCGTCAAAACTCTAGGTCTTCGTCACCAGGAAGTACTGAAATGGAACCATGCATTAGAGAGAATTTGAGGTCAAAAATGGGCCTCCTAAGAGATGTACTACAAAAATATAAGATATATTAAAATATTATGAGTTGGGGGTTTTATGGGGTAGGTATATATGACAACTCACCTCCCACACTACTTTTTATGTACAATATAAATGACCATGGTTGAGTTAATTTTCTAAATTAACTATAAATAAAATTAATAAAATAACTCTACAATGATGTGACTAAGATTCATTGTAAATTCCCAAAATTTTATTGTCATTTCGCATTTATTTGCCTTGAACTTGTAAATAAAATTAAACAAAAATGAATTTAATTTATATGCATAACTAACATATTTATTTCATATAAATATCATTCATGAATTTGATTTATTTTAAAAGTACAAGATTATATATATATATATATATATATATTAGCTTGACATTATGATATTAAATACAATTGAGTGAATATATAATTTAAAATTAAAAAAAAAAAAACATGAAAATGACAATATATTATTTTATAAAAAAATGTGAAAAGACATTTTTATGAATTATGAGTACTTTATTTGAAAATAACAATAATATTATTTTATGAAAAAGTGAATTGTGAGTACTTTACTTGAAAATAACAATAATATTATTTTATGAGAAAGTGTGAAATGACTTTTATTATGAATACTTCACTTTATGGCTTAAAAGTACTTGTACCACTCCCTTGGTTAACTATGGGTTTTCATCCACCATAAAAAATGTGACAAATAAGCATTCTTAACTCATGTAATGCCACCTCAACCATGGGGGATGATGTCATCTACTAGAATGTAATTGGTTGATTTTTATAGTACATTTTGGTCCTTTTGAGGCCCATTTTTGACCTCAAATTCTCTCTAATAGGCTATGATGAGGAAGGCAACAAATCCTCCAACAGATCACAAGAGTGACTAGTAACTGGGCAAAAGAAGGGAGACACAAATAGATAACAGATATAACAATGATGGGATCAGGTTATAGATCAGACATTGGGTAAAGTCCTTGAACAGTGAGCACAACATAGAGATGACCCAAGGCAGCATACAACAGATAGATAGAACAACTAGACTTATCTGTCATGTAGGAGACATGATCAGATTCCCCAGGATAATGGACAAGAGGAGGAGTAAGAAACTCAAAGTGATAGCTGAACACAAGTGTATACTGAAACATGGATATCGGAAAACAAAGAGTGCTATGTTCAAGGATGACATGCTGCCATTACTGAAAACAAGAGAAAACTCCTTCCTTACTGTCCCTGTTAAATTTTAACGAGTCCAAGAAAGTAAACTCGGTTCCCTCTTCATTTTTTAACAAGCTTGAAGAGATGGGAAAATAATGCTTGATACACTGATTCGTGGATTTAATGAGCCCAAACTAGTACATGCTCAGCCGGTATTTTCACATTTAGAGAGTCTAAAAATGCCAAAGAAGACTCCAGGGGGGTCCTTTTTCGTCCAATTTAGTCTCCTGAGGCCGAAAAAGTATAAAACAAACCACATAAGAACTCTCTTAACTTCCGAAGAAGAAAATGTGCACCTTTTTTGTACTTAGTCAGGGAGGTCCGAAAAAGGTTAAATTACCACCTACCCAACGCTCCTTCCAAAACAGCATAAGATAGCTTGAGTTTTACGAGTGTGAAGGAAAGCAAGATCACTCAGAAAGATCCATTTGGTTACGAGAAATGGGGCTTACAACAATAAACTCGTTGCTTTGTTCTTTAGTGTTTAACGAGCATGAAAAAGACACAAAGTACACTCGGAATCTTTTTCATGTTTGGGTCCAGAGCACGAAAAAGAGAAAACTAAGCTCAAACCGGGTGTTCCTTTTCCGTAAATTTAGTCCCTCAAGTCCGGAAAAGTGATAAACCTATACCTGAGAATACTCTTCTCAATTCAAAAGAAAAGAGAGTGATCCTTTCTCGTATTATTTCGCATGGTCCGAGAAAGAGATAACCTACCACCAATGCGGATGCCCGTTCACATATTCTTAACGATCTTGAACAGACAAGATAACTCGGCAGTCAAGTCTGTTTTGAAGGAGTCAGACCTGGGCCTAAAGAAACTCCATAAGTTCGGGGAGTCCTATAAAGAGATAGCTTGTAAAAAGAGATTCAGAAGAAGCTCTATTTGGCGTGAAAAATAGCTATGAGGAAACCCCTGGGCCTGAAACAGTGACGGCATGAGTACCAAAGGATGGCAAAGGCATAATAAGATGATACTCATGAAATAAGGACCCTAGCCATAGAAGAACAATGGTAGAGACAAGGGACTAATGGCTTAGAATATCATAGTTCGTGGCAAAAAGTTGAATACTAAGGTTAATGTGGAGTGATAAGATGCCAACATGTGTTGGAGATAGCAAAACCACCCTATAGAAGCATCAACACTTTGTAAAAGTTGGTAAACCTGTTCCAAGGCACAAAGAGGGTGATATTAGTCAATTGACATTTCAAACTATATAAAAAGACCCACTTTATGAAATATTATTTCTATAAATAGCTTGAAAATTAAAACATTTATCACCATTTGCACTTTTTGGACCAAAAAGGAAAGTTTACCCTCTATCTTTGATCGATTGCCGTGGACAATTGGACCGTTGGAATCCAGATCCGTTAGTTTTAGGTAACTCTACACCCTAAACCCTTCAATTTGATCCAAACAAATATCAAAATTAATGGTTAATTCAGTATTGTACATCATCCCAAATTACATCATGGCGCATTCGCGGGTTGCAAGGAGTAAAAGTCGCGAATACGCGTTTTACTCGCGAGTTGCCTAACTAGGCAGTCACGAATGACTCGCGGCCTGCCTAATTAGACAGTCGCGAATGCTGCGCGATGGGTGAAAACTCAAAATTTATGCACATTTTTTTATTTTTAAAGATGAAATACTGAACCAAATTGTGTGTATTTGCCAGGAAAAATATGGTGCTGGAGTGGAGGGAAAGAGAGCATGAAATAATGGATCATGCGGCGCTCCAAAGCACGCCCACAATACACGCATTGAGAACTTGTGGGCTGCTGAAGTTCTTTTCCACATCGCCCATGCGGGCAAATGTCCGCTTACTGGAATTCATGGTCAATTACTGGGATCATGACATGGGGATGTTCAATCTTCAAGGTGAGACCTTAGAGCTTACCGTAGAGGATATATATTTCATAACCGGGTTATCACAACGGGGGGCACCGGTGAACTTGGAGGGAACTGGCAGGGGCGGAGATCCCTTGAGTGTCCAAAATTATGTTGACATGTTCTGTACACCGGGTACGCAAAAGAAGGGCAGCAGTGTTATAGTTGCAGACATCCAGGATTTCACGCTCCAGGTACTAGCTAGTACTATTGTGAGACTTTCAGGTTCATCAGGGTTACACATGGCCACCAGGAATCAAATGAGGGTGGCAGTTGATTTCTTTAGAGGTGCCCTCTATGATTGGTGCTCGGGAGTGCTCCCCATCATGAAGAGGCAACTATCCGACTGCAGGAGAGGAAGACGCAAGAATTTTGGCTATGCCAGCATACTAGTAGCGTTCTTCTTCTTCGAGAGTACCAGCTATGAGCCCTGCGATACCACTACAAGTCAGACATCCCCGTCAGCCGAGACTGAGCTGGTGGGGAGACATCTTCCTCCGTTAAGGAGGAGGAGACATAGTACACAGCGTCTACGATGATGACTTTTATATATGGTGGGAACGACAGCTGCCGGCGTTGGAGCAGTTTCCATACGCTGGGATGGATTTCCATGGTGATCCCGACCTTGTCCTCCCTCCAGGAGGAATATGGGGCGAGATGGGTAAGTGATTTTTTTAATTTTTTATCATTTTCAATTTTTTATGAATTTTCAAATGATAGGATATATACATATGTACAAGTCTTAATCCTACTCATGCTTCAAAATGCAGATATTGGACCAGTCCGCCCTGAAGGGCACCCGCGTATGTTCGTGTGACCGGTTGTAGGAGGAGACCCAGGATTGGTTCGGGTACTAGAGGGGAAGCTGGCCAGGTTGACCCAGCGAGTATCTACGATATGGATTGAGCATATACCTACAGCCATGCAGGAGTTTGTAGTAGGGGTTCCACCGGTTTGGCTACGACTGTTCAGGCGAGTAGCTAGAGCAGTACTTGTATACAGAGATGCGGTGGAGGTTGCCGAGGCCGAGGAGACTGAGGAAGCCAGGGTGCCTAGAGATCATGGGGACCAAGGAGGTCCCAGTGGCCAGGGTGGTCAGGCTTAGTTCTAGGGCATTTTGATGGATGATGATCCACATTTTGTATATTTTGTATATGACTGGATCTATGGATCAGACTCGATCTATCTACAGAGAGATATTTTACATATATATATATATATATATATATATATATATTTGGTTGTCGGCTTATTTACAAGTGTTCTTTACATGTTTGCTGTATATTTTATGAAATGTGTGTGAGATGCCAATCCAAAATATAATTAGCATATGCATCAGTCAATGAATTTTGGTTACGTGGAATATGATTGAAAGTAATAACTTCAAAATGTCTTTCCAGTAAACGAATTTGCATAAACTGACGTAACAAGATAGGATTTCGTACCTGATAAGCTCTATTGAGCTAGGAAACTACCAACTGAGAGTCCAAGCGGACTTCAAGCTGGGTAATGCCACGTGTCAAAGCATCCCATAGGAGCTCATTAATAGCCCTATACTCAGCAACATTATTAGAAGCAGGACCAAGACAAGCACCACCCGCGGCAACAAGCTGTCCTGTGGGAGAATAGATAACCCATGCTGCTGAAGCCAGGTTACAAGTGTGACGGTTGGCACCATCAGCGAAACCTACATACATTTCGGAAGACATCTGCAACAACCAGCAGATAATATAAAAAACAAAACTGACAACCTATTGTACATAAAATACATATAATAAAAAAACAAGAAAAAGTGCTAAGCCTAAGCATAGTACTTCTTCAGGTAGAGCCCATTTCTAGGCTCATGCAGCTTATTCCCATCATAATCCACTAATTCATATGCGCCTTTACTCAATACTTTTGACACGACATAAGGTCCTAACCACATAGCCTTGAATTTTCCTGCCCCCAAGGGTTCTTTATCCTGGTCCCAAAGCAAGACAAGTTCCCCTTCAGAGAAAACCCTAGGTTTAACCGTTTTATCATATTGAGATTTAACCCTATTTTTATGAGCCTGATTGGCAGTCAACGCATCTCTACGTTGCTCATCAAGGTGTTCTAGATGTACTAGACGTTCTTCAAGCTCAGTCGTATCAGGTAACACATGAATGGCTATTTTCAAGGACGGGATTTTGCATTCAATCGGAGTAACTGCTTCCACCCTGTGAACGAGTTGGAAAGGTGAATAACCCGTGGTAGTCTTAACGTTAGTTCTGTAAGCCCAAAGAGCAGGATATAACATGACGTGCCAATTAGAGCGGGCTGCATCAATTGTCCGTTTGAGGATAGTTTTCAAAGTCTTGTTTACAGCCTCAACCTGACCATTTGCTTGCGGATAGTATGGAGAAGAGTGTTCTTGTCGAAATCCAAGCATGGTGGTCAGTTCCGCCATCATGTTATTTTGAAAATGACTGCCATGGTCAGTGACAATCACTTTGGGAATACCAAACCTTGCAATAATTTGATTGAAAACAAAGAAAGCTGTTGTTTCCCCGTTGTCTTTGAAAGTAGGCATTGCCTCTGCCCATTTCATAAAATAGTCAATAGCGACAATGATGTATTTGTGCCCCCCAGCCGAGACTGGGTTGCATGTCATGTAGTCAATCCCCCATTTCATGAAGGGTCCTACCGAGACAACAGGAAATAACGGAGTAGGATGCGACCGCATTTTTCTAGTGTAGAGCTGACATGGATGACAGCGCTTCACGGCCTCCACACAATCCTTAAAGATTGTGGGCCAGAAATAACCAACACGCAATATCTTCTGGGCCATTGCTAACCCAGATAAATGACCCCCACATGCTCCACTATGAGAATCATTTAGGACAATCTCCGCTTCCTCATGAGTAAGGCAGCGACGCAAGACGGAATCTACCCCTCGTTGATATAATGTATCTCCTAAAATGAGGTAGTTCTTGGCATGAAGGCGTAACTTACGTCGTTCCTCCCTAGAGTAAGCGACAGGATACTTCAAAGTCTAGAGATATATAAGAATATCCCTGTACCAAGGATCAGAGGTGGATATGAGGAAGATGTGCTCATCTGGGAATGAGTCATTCTCCACCGCTACATTTTCTTCAGTAGGAAATTCTGCTATTAGCTCAGCAAAAACCAAGGACTTTTTAGACTTAGCGGATTGAAAATCCAAGTCAAACTCCTAAAGAATGACTATCCACTTGTTAAATTTTCCCCCAACAATCCGTCGGGATAAAACAGATTGGAACGGATTCACATCTGCCACTACTGTGGTGGTCCTCAGTAAAATGTAGTGGCACAACCTCTACACAACATAAACAACTGCTAAGGCTAACTTCTCGACGTGGGAGTATCTAAGCTCAGGTCAGGCCAAAGCACGGCTAAGATAATAAACGACATGCTCAACGAGCTTATCGTCCTCCTGAACTAGCACTACCCCTATGGTCGACTTCGACGCGGCCAGATATAATATAAAATCCCTAGAATAATCTGGTGGATGTAATAAAGGAGCCGACATCAAAGCTTTTTTCAATGCCTCGAACGCAAGTTGTGCGGTTCCATCCCATACAAAAGGAGTGTCTTGTTTGAGCAAGCGCATGAAACCTTTAGTGATCTTGGCATAATTAACGATAAAACGTCGAAGAAAATTGGACTTTCCTTGCAGGATTTGAAGTTGCCTGAGAGAACGAGGAGGAGGTAGATTTACAATGGCCTCAAATTTTAATGGATCCACCTGGATGCCTCTACTAGATACGATGAATCCGAGTAATCTTCCTGACTCGACACAGAAAACACACTTGTGGGGATTCAAGCAAATTTTATAGTATCTGCATCTTTCAAAAATCAACCTCAAATGATCTGGATGTTGAACCCTCTTGCGAGAATGTGCAGGCAGATCATCAAGGTACGGTTCGACAATGGATTTTATGTCGTGAAAAGCAAAGTTCATGGCTCGTTGAAAGGTAGCCCCAACATTTTTCATTCCAAAGGGCATTTTTCTATACGCAAATGTACCCCAAGGGCAAATGAAAGCAGTTTTATGTTGGTCTTCCGATTTGATTTGGATTTGATTGTAGCCGGAGAAACCATGCATAAACGAAAACAATTCACTCCCCGCACATGCATCTATGATCTGGTCAATGAATGGTGTGGGGTAGTTGTCCTTAGGACAGGATTTATTAAGGTCTCTAAAGTCTGTACAAACGCGAATATACCCTTGCTTTTTATCAACAGGAACAGGGTTGGATACCCATTCAGTCAAAGCTATGGGATATATAAAACCAGCTTTCAAGAGCTTTTCAACTTCTGCCTTCACAGCCGTCGCTTTACGCAGGTTCACGGGTCTTAATTTCTGTCTAACCGGCTTGGCATCAGGATAGGTTCAGATTTCATGTTGGATAATAGATAGATCAATGCCTGGCATCTCCTCATATGACCAGGCAAAGATATCGCAGAATTCCTTGAAAAGGGCAGTGTAGATGGCAATCTCCTCCGGAGAGCAGTTTGCACCTATATAGATGTTTTCCACGACATCTGGGTTTTCAGAGATATTGATAGGTATAGTGGCGGAAATGTTTGCCATATTCCCCTCAGCAAACACCCCTTCCCTAGGCAAAGGGTTGATAGGTACCTCAATATCATCTGACAGTCTCACTTTAAACTCTTGGTTTTCTATATTGCTTAGATCTGGAAGAAAATCGAATCGATAATGAAGATCCTCACAAATCTTATCACGTCCACTCATGGCTTCCAGAATAGCTTCATCAGAAGGTAAAACGGTATCTAATCAATCTATGGAATGTGAAGATTTTTCTGCCCATGTGGGCAAATAGACTTCTTCCACATCATCTGAGACTGATAGAGGATCTAGAATGGGATCAGCAGCAGCTTGAGTGATGGCTTGATAAGCTACCTCTACTGCTGATAAGGGCACTTCTGATTCATGGGGAGTTGGGAGGACCCAAGGATCATTCCTATCGACAACCGTAGCAATGGACTTCCCCACAATAGTAGAACCAATGTAATTCACCGGGGCTGGAAGGTCAAATGTGCCCATCAATGATGCGTACATTCCAACTCCCAAGCTTTGTGCAGCAGGTTTGGCCTGATCAACCAATGGCACAGTGGATTCCTTAGACTCTAAACGGCCTTTTCGGGTAAAATCAAGTTGGTCAATAGTAGCCAACTTGCCCTCATGTGGAAAAACCACGACACGAAGAACAGCTGATGCAACAACAAACATTGCATAAGTCCAATTCCTTCCCAGAAGCAAATTGTAGTCCAAGGGAGCATCAATCACTTCAACTTCAACAGACACTGCTTTGCCTGCTAACTTAATCTCAAAAGCCAGCAGGATACCATGAGGACGGAAGGATCTTCCATCGAAAGTAGTAAGTAAAGTGTTTGATGGGACCAGCTCTGGGGATCCATGAGCTTTCCAGCAGGCCAGGGACATAACACATGTAGAGGCTCCCTCATCAACAACTGCCCTTCCAATGGTCTTACCACCATGGACGACATCTATTGATAGGGCTACATGGTAAGGCAGGAAAATTTTGACATCAGACAGATTGAATTTCGCCATGAGACTCAAAGAATCCATGCTACCTAAAGCTGCTAAGAGAGCATCCCGCTGGGCAGGACAACTCTGTAACACCTCTAAAGCTGACATTGCACACGGGGTTTGAGCTAAATCTTCAACCACTGAGTAGTTTGAAGTAGCCCTAGCATTGGGGTTATGCAAGGTCTTCTTGAAAACACCTTTTGGTATCTTCGGCATAGTTTCGGCAGGTTTCTCTATTGTGAGAGGGTTGGAAGGTTCACCTACAGTTTTACCCTTCTCAGAAGTCTCAGTTTCATAGTTTTTGTTCCTGGTTTGCAACAAAGTTGAAGATCAAACCATGTTGATATAATTAGGGTCAGGGGCAGTTTGAGTGCCCCCTGCTACATTAGAAGCTGAAGCAGTGTCCTGTCCTTGGGGAAACGGGTCCTTTAGGACAGCCGGTTGTTGAGCTTTGAGCAGCTTCTGGGCTTGGTCCATAAGGGGACAAAGGTGAGTAAGGTGGTCCTCTTGGCACAACTTACAAGGGAACTTAACCTTCTTCTTTTATTTTTTACCCCCATCAGCATTGTTCACGGGCTTTGGCTTGTTTTGGTTTCCCTCTCCCTTGGTTTGACAGACAACTGGTGAAGTTGCTTAGTTAAAGACTCTACGGTGGGAGAGTTGACAGACCCAACCACACCATCGGCATGGGGTCCAGGCTTAGGCTTCTCCGCTTTGTGCGAAGGCCTCGGTGCCTCAGGGATGATCTCATACAAGATCCCAGACTGTAAATAAATCAAGTCTAACTGCTGGGCCTTGAGTATGGCTTCTTCTTCGTTCGTTACTCCTGATGTGGAAACATCCTTAGATATGTATGGCAGCAATGATTTAAGGAACCATTCTAATAGAAACTCAGGAGGAATGGTGGCTTTGATAAGGCTCTTTTGCCTCCTCCACTCTTGGATATGATCCGAGATGTGGGTAGCCTTGTTTTGTCTAAAAGTAGACAACAAGTCCGTTCCGAAATCGTATCGAACCGGAAGCTGAAAGTGGCTAAGGAAAGCACTAGCCAAATCCCAGAAACTACTAAAGGCACCAGAAGGCAATTCAATATACCATTTTGCAACCATACCCGTCAAGGTCCTCTGGAATAGCCTCAATCTAATTGAGTCCTCATTCAACGAATTGGAAGAACACCATAAGTGAAAAGTGGTGGCATGTGCCCCAGGATCTTCACCAGTTTTGCCTTCGAACTTAGGGATGTCCGATGGTAACTTGGTGGGAATAGGTGGCCACAAGGGGTCATGCCTCACCGGGTCATTCATCAATTTTGACAAGTCTGGCAAGTTTAAAGTTGCCAGAAAAAGAAGTTTGGGCCTAACCGGGGTAGTAAATGTGCCAACTTGGGGATTTGAGGGACCTGCCCCCGAATGCCCATGGGTAAAAGTGGGGTTGCCCCCAGCCACCGGTTGTGAAGTGGGAAGGTTACTTTGAAACGGATTCCATCTGTAAGCCACAGGATTTTGTGTGGGAGGTGTAGTGTAAGTGCTTCGGGCCGTCCCCATTGAAGCAGGGGTCTGAAAGACTGGAGCAGGTATCCCTCCGCTAAACAACGAAAAGGGAGAGCTCGTGTATGGGACCGAAATAGGGGTTTGGAAGCTCTACCCGTAAGAGATGTTGCTCCCAAACTGCACTCCTACATATGAAGGAGATGGACCTACGTATGGACTGGATGGGGGAATGTGCCCCCCATTCCAAGGAAATCCTTGGACATAAGCCGAGGATCCTACCGGACCACTCTGAGTAGTGTAAGGAAAGGAAGAAGGAATGCTAGGTATACTGGGGATCCCGACAACCGTGTTACCATAAATACCTCCTATGTTGGAGTGAACCGGTGGTTGAACCACCCGGCTCGCTAGAGTCAAAGGTGTAGAAGGCAAACTAGATCTAGGGGCACTAACCGGGGGAGGTAGTACCCCTTCAACTGGAAGGGTTGAGGTAAACACAAAAGGACTTTCTTCCGCAGAAGACATGAATCTGCTCACAGGGACACCTAGCACTGGTGAATCAAATGGTCTAACCTGCACGATCACAGGATCGTTCAAATCAGTCAAGGGGGAGTTAAAATTTCTTGCAAACTCGTCAGTCTGCAATTATTCTATCTCGACTGTATCAAGATTAAAGCGGTTAGCAATGAGTTCTGGCTCACCAAGAACTTCACTTATTCCTACAGGTTCAAATGAACCCTTAGTGTCTAATCTCCGCCTTTGAGGTAAAGGTGGAGGCTCCAATGCAGTGATAGGAGGAAGGTTTCTCAACCTTCTTGACCTTCTAACAGGTTGGTCCTCCAGAATTAAAAATTTGACTAATCACACCCTAAGGCCAACTAAACACAGGAAAAACCACAGAGCATACACTAAAAAGTTCCTAGAGTCTCAAGCAATCAAACCAGGGTAAAAGATATACTTTCCTGAAGAAAGCTGATGAACGATTACTTGGCATCCTTGAGGTGGTTCTTAGTCACAAGCGGAGGAATCACCCACCACTTTCCTACACTTTCCACAAGGGTTACCTTCCAAGCCCATTCAAGGTCCTTCCGGTTTACCTAGGTATGACCCCTAAAAGACAAGAGACTAAAGGCTACCTTGGCAATACCAGCTGTCTGGGGGGACAGTCGTCAGCCGAACTCATATGCATGGGCAGGGAAGCTAAGCCCGAAACTCTATCTAGGACAGAATCCCAAGATGCGTAAAAGTCTTGGGTTACGTTTTGACAAGGATTCAGAGGGTTATCTCCTCTGTCCAAGCCTCCACGCGGCCTAGTGCTTAACTCCCGTTTGAGAGGAGCTTTCCAGATACAGTGATACAGTCAAGGATTTCCCTAAAGAAAGGTCCACTACGTCTGAGTTTATAACTTGTGGGAAGTTTACATTTCCTAGCCCACAAGTCTAGCCTAAGCTAGTAGGTGAAAGGCCCCTATAAAACAAAACTTACTAATAAATTTTAATTTATGCGTTTATTTTAAAGGGCCGTTCTTTACTTAAGAGGAAATGGAATGGTATACTGTATGATGTTTTGACTCAAACAAGAAATAAATGAAAGTAAAGGTGCATTCAAAGCAAAATTGCCATTATAAAAACAAACTTCTTTTTTAATTTTTGCAAATATGTATTGATGAAATGAAAGCTACGATGAGAGAAACTAAGCCTATGTTTTTGTAGTTTTTGACATAATATTTTTAAATTGAAATAAACACTACTTATGCAAAAATCACAATGCAAAAGCTTTAACTATGTTTTCTTTTCACTTTTAAAAATAATCAAAACTCTACTATGCATCTACAATGCACTATGCTTGAGCAAACTTGACGCTTATAAACTGTATAAAAGTAGCAAACTGAAACAAACAGGCTGTCAGGACCCAAAAGACCACCAACAAAGGGAAGCTAGGAACCCTAGCTTGGGTGCTACCAATGACAAAGAATCAATGCAGACTTATACAGGCAAGTGACAACCAGCCACTGCCAAAAGACAGACTGAAAAACAAAGCCCAAGACCCTGATCACTGATCTGGACTATGACACTTTAACCCACAACCCAAACAGGCCAAAACACTTCAGTATGAAAGCAGTAAACAAACCAAGCAAAAAGACTCAAGAGCTTCCGAAAAAGCAAGGAAATGTGATCACCAACAGTATTCAGACTCACTACACAACATTCTTAAAGAAAGACCACTCAGAAACAGGGACCAAACAAAGAAAAGAACAAGCAAAACTTATCTTAAAAAATCCCCACTTTCAGAAGTATTCGCGACTGTCACTAAGAGCAACTCGCGACTGTCTAGTATAACAACCCGAGAATGCACAGTAGTATTCGCGACTGTCTATAAAGACAACCCGTGAATGGGTATGAAATTTTCTCAAAAAATCAAGAAAAACCCAAGACATTCAAATGCTGAAGCAAGTATTGAAACAGGATAACAAGTCATAAACAGACTCACAAGCAAAATTGGTCAGGAGGACAGAAAACAACCTACAGCAGTCCGGGCTCCCCAGCGGAGTCGCCAGTTCTGTTGTACAGGATTATGCACCTAATAACCTAAGGTCTGGGGTTACCAACATACTCAATTACTTGCAGACAATTGACTTCTAAAGCACAGAATAAGAAATAGGAAGATTAAAAGGACTTACTTGTTAAACGAAGGTCGATCCTTGCTAATCTTCTTCTTCTCTGTTCCACTTCCAAAGTCTCCAAGATTGCTCCTCTTTCCCCTGTCAAGAAACACTTTTCCAGATACAAGATGATTCATATATGTATAAGCAGGTTAGATAAATCACATATAAGATGCATAAGCATAAACATTTATCAAACCAATACACATGAAACACATATGGAAGAAGTAATCTCTTTATTATCAATAGTGGAAAGAGTTCAGATACAACCCAACGTCTGAGACAAGGACTCCTCTGCAGCCAAAGGATTCTGAGTTCCACTGCTTCAAAGACTTCTGTATAAACTCCACCAGCATAAATTTGCTCCAAAAGTGTAAGTAACCAACACCCTCCCCAAGGCCTGTATTTATATGTGTGAAATAAGGCAGTTCTCGAAGGTTAGGGAAGTTGTAGCAGTTAAGGCAATTAAGTTAAATGGATTAACTAATCACCCATTAGCGCCTGTTTTTATGTTTTAATGTGAAGAGACACATTCACGGGTCTGTAGTAGAGCAACCCGCGAATGATTCACGACTATGTATAAGCGCAACCCGCGAATACATGGATTCACGACTTGCTACAAAGGAGACTCGCGAGTGATGCACGAGTTGTATATAAAGAGAGTCGCGAATACATCTCAACATGGCAAAAATGACAAAGTGACTAGCTGGATGAAGGAAGCATGTATTTCAAGACAAGCCAAGCTATAATGTTTTGGGCAAACCTTTATCCATAAGTGTCCTTTTGTGTGCCAACATGAGGGATGTCGGCACTCGAACGGAGAGGTGCCATTTGGGTGTATAACAATTGAGGCATTCAACAACCAACGCGGTTGTCCTCCTCTCAGCGTGCAAACAGTCTTCTTCTCATGCTGAGAGGCCACTTTTCCTTGCGTATAATCACATGCAAAGAACCTTATACATATACTTTTGGTCTTTGCAACTACAACCATACGCAGATTGGATTGGAAGGGCAAGAAGAGATGGAAACATTACTCAAATTCATGGTCTCCTGCAACAATACACAGATCCCAGTTCGTGTTGGCCTCAAGGTAAATATAATTGCTGCTTCTTCTTCTTCTTTTTAATTTTCTGTTACTGATTGAGTAATCAGGAGCTGGGTGTGATGAAATTGGTCCAGACATCATTATATCACATGAAATGCATCCATTTCACTTATAATACAGCGTCCTTAATTTGCAAAGGAATGCAACTTGAGCAGAAAATGGGCAATGCCATGTTTGGATTCCTTGCATTTTTATCTCATTCTCTCATCGCCATAATAGCATCCATACCGGAGTATGCATATCCTGTTGGATTTTCTACAGTGGTTCTCTCTCTGAAGGTCCTTGTGAACAAGCTGGACGACCACCTCCATGGAGGCTTGAATGATGTGGGTTGGATGGAGGGATTTGTGGTGCCCTTTCTTTTCCTGAGAGAACAATTATTGTGGGTATTCTCTGTGGAGTTTTGGCAGGCTATATCTATCTTCATATCGAAAAGCTGTTTGTGTGCTTTTGCATCATATCACTCACACAGACAGAGATATCCCTCCAGTCCAGTCCTGACTTCGCCTCTATTACCTACAGACTCAGATGCCCAACCACTCACACAGACAGAGATAGAGAGAATTGAGTAACCATGTTTTCTTCCTTTCTAAGATAGTCTGCCTGATTGCTTTTCCTGGATAGTCTGCCTGATTGTTTTTCCTTGATAGCTTTTCCTTCTATTCGAACCGTTTCGTTTAGCTTTTCTTTCAATAGTGTTTCTTTTAGGATTTCCTTGACTAGGAAGGTTTGATATATATCACCATGTTTTCTCCCTTCTAAGATTTGGGATTTCCTTTGAACGGATAGTCCGCCTGATAGAAGATTAGGCTTTCCTCTTTAATGGAGAATGTTAAACCGCCCTCTGCCACCCCACACCACATGTAAGCTAAACTCCAAGTTAAAGAATACTCCTCCACGATGATGGAGATTTTCGAATCTTCATTTTGCTTTTCAAAGTAAAATACAAATTTTTTTGCTATTTTGGTTTTGGTAATCTTTATTTTGCTTTTCAAAAGTAAAAAGCAAACATTTGCTATTTTGGTTCATTTTGCTTTTTAAGTAAAAAACAAAAAAATGTTATTTTGGTTTGGTAGGATTTTGAAATGGAAAGTAGTGTTAGATTTTCTAATCTTTATTTTGTTTTTAAAAATAAAACTTAAAAGTTGCTATTTTGGTTTGGTAAATTTTGAAATCTAAAGTAGTGTTAGATTTGCAAGTCAAAATAATATAAAAATGCATCATCATCATTGGGCAAAGATTTGGTTTGGTAGAGAAAGGACCTCAAGGATGTAAGCAAAATCATTCGTACTTCGAATCTCTAAATACATGTGTCTTCAAGGTCGTGAATTTTTGAACATTGCAGGGATGGAAATCTTGTTTCTAACCATTTTTATATTACAATTTACCTGCACGCAAACCATTCCCCTGTTGTGAATCCCCTGATTCAGTATATATTATTGCTTTGTTCTCCAATTAATCCCCTGTTGTGAATCCCCTGATTCAGTATATAGCCCCTTATTTGGTGAGGTTTAAGACCATCTTTCGCTTACCTTACTCTTATAAGATTCTTGGCCATCAGGATTAAGGATTGACTTAAAATGTGGCGAGGTCGACAGATTTTTAACTCTGCTGAAGGAGGTATTTGTCACGGGACTGACTGGCAGCGACTAAGGTGCACTCGACACTGCCCGGGAGCGCTCTGGGGGCAAGGCTAACCCAGACGCTTCTTAGGCAGACTACGCCTACAATTCTGCGGAAGCGTTTTACAGTATATACCCTTCAATTGCGGCATTTTAGCTCAACTTTCAAGTGAAGCTTTTGTGAACTGCGAGACATATCTACTACAAAATTTTAGCTCAACTTTCAAGGGAAGCTTTTGTGAGCTGTGAGACATATCTACTTCTTTGTAGCATTCCATGTTAGAAGGCACTACTTGCATGTGCTGACCGGAAGTACCTGTCAAAAAAAAAGAAAAAAAGACCAAGGCTTTGGATTATAACATGGTACTCTTATTCTTATTATGCTATCTGCTGACTCAGTATGCTTCCCATAAGTTTTGGACTCTCACAATCCAAGTTAGTTTTCTCTGAGAGACATTTTCAAAGATTAAATGCTGACCGCCCTCTATGTTTTAAATGGACTCAGAACTCTGTCTCCCTCATTTGTCAGAACTAATGAAGTCTCAGGATGCTAATGGAGACTATGCTATATAGATTTGGCCTTGTAGAAGAATGTTGTTCTCACTCTATACAGATGTTTCTCTGGTCTATTGTGTTATATATTCCTATTTCAAATCTCATGAGGATGGGTTCTCATCAAACTGACAGCAATTATATTTCAAGACAACAAAACATCACTGCATTCTATTTACAGTATAATAATAATTCATACATAGAAAGAATGGATTTCTCAACAAAGGTAAGTTCTCATTTATCTATACTTCTCTTGATGGTTTTCTTCTGCACTGGGCGGGAAGGAGATGTGTGAGAACCATGGATACTTGAAATCTGTGGTTACATTGAAAACCTTTGTTTAATGTTGCTTGACTAATTACTAACAGGGAATGTAATTTTCTTATCCTTTTCAGAAATAGTATATTTTCTGGGCACTTGTTGCAAATTCTTTTTTCCCCTCTTCATATGTTTGAACAAACAACCTATTTCCTCCTGCAGAAGGCTTCCGAGATGCATAGGAAAACAATTAAGTTCAACATCTGATCTTTTTGCATCCTGAAATTAACTCGATTTTTCAAGGGTGCATGAGCATCATGTCTAACATCTAGGTCATTAATTCACTGTTTGCTGTCAAGTGGATTTCCCTATGATGGATGAATGTCAACACTCTTCTTCAAACGAGTGGCTGGAAAACCATAGAAAGAACAAGTACTCCATAGGTAATTGTAAAGTAACAAGACTAAAAGGAAACCCTGATTAACTGAACAGGTTGGTAACTTAGCTTCTCATAAAATAAGTGAGGATGCTTTTGTAAACAAATTAGTTTTGCGTAAAAGCTACAGTGTCTGTTCAATTTAAGAAGTGGTTATCAATATAGATCTTACCAAGCTCTTTGTTATATTGGGAAATTCAATTTTTTTTCTCCTTTCTGTCTCAGCCTTCCACAGTTATCTCCACAAGATTTCATTTTTTTTTACCCACATCTGTGATACTATACAAAATTACCCCGTCTTCTGGAACATCTTCTTTAGAGTTCTCTTTATATTCTCCTTCCTCTACGTTTATAGGATAGATTAGTGTACTGTTGAAGTTTTGTCTTCGGGGATTATATCCATATAGAAATAAATTACACAGAAGTGCCATAGAGTGAAGACAGATTCGAAGAAATGTCTTCTGGTTTTGCATTTCAATATAGATGATGGATGCAAACATTAAAAGTGCAGAAAAGTGCAGAATTAACTAGCGATTGCCATTAATACCCAGGTTTGAGGTTTGAGTTTAAGCTTGTCCTGGAAGAATTTGGTTTTATTTAGTTATTTTGGATCGTACAATTCCAATTATAAGATAGTTTTCACTATATTGACTGTTTTCAAATGTAGGAGCTTCCAAGGATCTTCTACTTACCGACTTTTGCTGCCTCTGCGTTTGCAGCTCTTCTTGCTGCTTGCTTGCCTCTTGCAACCTAATGACTTCTCACAAGCCTTAGTCATTTTATAGCGTCTCTTGAGAGAGTGCGACCTTAAAAGGTGGGCGCGCCCACTCGCTTAGCAAACACACTTGCTTAGGGTCCACACACACACTCTTTCACTTGGTCCACTTCCCTCATCCGCGCTGTTGCTGGTGGCTTCATTGGTCGGGCGTTGGGCGCTCCTTCATTGCGTCCTCCTCAACGTGCACTTGAAGTCCTTTGCGTCGTGGTGTCATGCCCACCTTCTATGAGTGCTCGGTTCAACGGTCCGTCTGACTTAGCTCTTCCACAAGTGCCACTCTCGCCCGATCCATATGGTAGCTGGGAACACTCCCTAGGAATGCCTCATCACCAGGTGTCGTTCTCTGTGCTCCTCCAAGGTGCCACTTTACATCAACGAGCGCACGGGCTCAAGCGTGCTGCCAACCGTTGATGTGCCAAGGAGCCGCGCTTGCCAAACACGGGCTTCGTTTGTGGGAGCGCACCCCTACTTGGTTCAAACTTCACACACCCCTCTCCATTCCGTCACTTAGCCAAGGTTCCCCTTGACAAGTCTTCCGACCGAACCGTCTTTCCCACATGGGCGCCCAAGTCAGCCTCTTGGGCGTGAAGAAGGTGTCGCTAGGCTTGTGGCAGTAACATCCTCCCCCACTTAAACTTGTTGTCATCCTCGGCAACGTTCCCAAGTAACTGCCATTCTTAGGAACATGTTGCAACTGCTGCTCATGACCAATGCTATTGAACGATCCGCAACTGATTGTTGCAGCTGAGAGTCTCTAAGAGTCTCTCAAGGTCCAGTTGCTGTGCCTGCCACCTAGTCATGCATCAGTACTATTCCAATTCATCAATACCTCCATTTGTTGCTAGCCCCTAAATCCAGACTAGTTGGGTAGCTAATCCAACTCTCCATCCAACTCAAAGGAACGAACTTTGTCATCTCTGAACTGTGTTTCCCTCTGTGTTTTGGTGTACTCCACAACCTACCGATCCTTTGGAAAAACTGCTTCTGTCATGTTTGAACTGTCCGTTTACTTAGACAATTCGTTTGATGTGCCCCTGGCTGTGTTCTTTCGCACTGTTTGACTGAAATTTTTCTAAGGAAACCTTTCGCGAGGTGCCTTGGGTCTCACTGCCTTCGTCACGGGCAACGAGCCACCTCGTTCATCTCCTCAACCTAGATCAAAACCAAAGTGATGTTGCCATCCATCACGTTTCACTCTGTCAAGAGAAAGCCTCATTGCCTTCTTGAATGCTGCTAAGCCTTCCCATGAAACCTGTTCGTCCAGCTCTCCATCAAAGAGTGGTTGAGTCTTGCCGTCATACTTCTCTTGGATAAGCAAGCTCGTTGTTCTAACTTCCGTTTCTTGCTACACCTCGTTTCCTTGAGGACTCATCGCAAGCTTGCATAGAGTCACCACCAACTCTACACCTTCAAAAACCACAGATTTTTCGTCGTTCTCCCAAAGCCACCCTGTCCTGTAGGCTAAGTCTCGCAACTCCCTTGGATGCATGCTTGCTGCAATCCTTCATTGCTTCTGCCAAAGGTACTTCGTTCCTTTTGACATCCTCGACCACTTTGACTCGACTTCGTTCCAACAGAAACCTTCGTTGAACATCACACCTGTTGTTCTGCCCATCTCCAAGACTAAGTATGCATTGGTCATCTTGGTCGTCAAGTTGCTGAGTAAGCTTCTGGAGTGTGTTTTCTCCAAAAGCTAAGTTCTGGGTCATGTTTGTAATCGAACTTGTCAAAACCTCCGTACTTTCCAACTTCTGAGCCATCTGCACCTAGTGTTCTCCCCAAACCTTCGCTACGATCATGCTTAGTGCCCTTCCAACCTCGTTGTAAGGTGCCACTGCAACTGCTCAGTTTGCCGAATCATGGGTGGAGTCTGTGCTTCTCACCGCAGCACACTTCAGTCCACCTTCAACCTATGCCTGGAACATTGTCTATAATAAACCATCCATTTCTTGCAAACACTTGGACGTATTTGTCAACGCCTCTGATAAGCTTGTTCCAGCCATCTCCGTTTTGACTTCGTTGTTGCTAAGTCTGTGTGATTCCGCTACACCACACTTGAGCTTTTCACGCTCTCTTGGCTGCCAACTTCCTTAGCGTACTTAGCGCACTAAGCGCACCTCTAGCACACCAAGAGTTTTGTTCGTCGGTCGTTCTTCCAAAAGCACACTTGAGTGCACCTTCTCTTGGGCGCTTCCTCCGTTTGTCGATGCTTCACCAGGCGCATTGTCTAATGGGCGTTCCTTGTTCTGTTGACATGTGCCACTTGTGGAGCGCACTTTGGGTGCTTCTCCTGCGACGCGTCACCTTCCTTGTCGAAGCGTTTCTACCAAGCGCGTTATCAGCTTAATGCACCAAGCCACCTTGCTGGGCGCATTACTTTTTTGTTTGTCGCGCGCTGCTGTGAGCGCACCTCTACGAGCGTGTCTTCTGAGCACGCCTTCATTTTCTTTGCAATCGCTTCTCCTGAGCGTGCTTATTCTGCGGAAGCAGACTTCGAAGTGGAGCTTGTTCATTGAGTGCTCTTGTGGAGCGCACGCTCTCTAGCACACTCCAAAAATTTTGCTCCGACGTGTGCCTCTGCGGACGCGTTCTGTTAAGCGCTCTGTTTACTGACGCGTCGTGCACTGTTGATGTCGAAGTGCGCTTCAACCTGCGTGTTGTCGTATTGTACTGCGGGCATGCACTACCAACAGGCGCTTTTTGCCGACGCTTCCCTTCTATGGCGTGGGCCTTTGTCTGTCGAAGTGCACCTTTAACCGGCGCACCTCCTCTGTGACATATGTTGTCTGTGAAGTGCATTGCGACGCGTTCCTCCTCGACGCTCCTTTCTTTCTGCGACAAGCGCTATTCCAAGCACGTCTTCTTACCGGGCGCTCCCAATTGTCGACGCACGTTCTTCTTGTTCGCACCCTTTAACGCCAACTCTCGTGGATGCTCTTTTGAGTGTGCGTCTTGTCGGACGTCGTCTACCAATGAGCGCTGCACTCAAGCGCTAGGATGGGCGCTTTGTTGAGCTGCCCAAAGCGCTCCTTCCGCGGGCACTTCAATGTGTTGCGGACGCACCTATCTGCGACGCGCTACTCCGCACACTTCTCTGTCGAGCGTGCTGCCATACACGCTATGTTGGGCACTCGTGCGGGAGCTCCACTTGAGCGCTTCCTCACGGACGCTCTCTTTTTACAGCACGCCCTGCTGCTATGCATGCACCTTCGTGTCGAGCGCTCCTTGCCAAGGAGTGTGCTTCACTTCAACGGATCGACGACTTTCTACAGAGTGCTACTTTTGGGTTGTGTTGCTGCAAGCGCATTGTGGGCGCTCTTCTACGGACGCCCTTCCTTAGTGCACTGTTTGTTGTGCCGGAACGCGTCTCTACCAGACGTGTTGTTGATGGAGCGCTCTTCGTGAGCCTCCTGAGTGCTTTGCCAAGGCGCTCTACGAAACACTTCTTCAACTAGAAACGCACCTAAGTGTCACAACACTTGTGCCGAAAAACCCTGTGTCTTTAGCTTCGTCCGCGGTGGAGGTGTCCAACAAACGACCTCCGAGCCCTTAGCGACTTGCTAAGTCCAACTGCCTTCTAAGAGTGAAGCCGCTCTGATACCACCTGTCGCAGCGCCTAAGGTGCACTCTACTAAGTCCGTGCAGCACTGCTCAAGAGCGTTATAGGGGCGAGGCCAACCCAGACACTTCTCCGGCAGACTATGCCTACAATTCTGCGGAAGCATTTTACTTAACACTTTATACTTTTAGCGCGTTTATCTGTTAACACATTAACTTAGCCAACAATAGAAGAAAATACACACTAGTTTAAGATGGTGGGGTTGCCAATTTGTAGAGCCCTAGAAGCGTTTATTAAACATAGCAAGATTACATAAGAAGGGAGTTGTCGAACCGGCAAAGCTCTCAACGCGCGCACAAACGAGCTACCATACCAAATACACAGAGATAAGAGTTTAAGAACAGGCCCCAAGCCGGGCGCCTTCACAGACAACGTCTTCTCATTGATGCAACACCGTTCTACTGAAAAACCGTTGCTAACTCGCTAGCCTGCTACTTAGTGACTTTCGCTCCCTCTGTGTTTGCTGCTCTTCTTGTTGCTTGATTGCCTCTTGCAACCTAATGACTTCTCATATGCCTTAGTCATTTTATAGCGTCTCTTGAGAGAGTGCGAGCTTAAAAGGTGGGCGCCCCCCCTCGCTTAGGGTCCACACGCACACTCTTTCACTTGGTCCACTTCCCTCATACGCGCTCTTGCTGGTCGCTTCGTTGGTCGGGTGTTGGGCGGTCCTTCGCTGCGTCCTCCTTAGCGTGCGCTTGAAGTCCTTCACGTCGTGGTGTCATGCCCACCTTCTATGGGCGCTCGGTTCAACGGAACGTTTGACTGAGCACTTCCACAAGTGCCACTCCCGCGCAATCCATATGGTTGTAGGGCACACTCCCTAGGAATGCCTCATCATTGGATGTCATTCTCCGTGCTCCTCCAAGGTGTCACTTTACATCAACGAGCACTTGGGCTCAAGCGTGCTGCCAACCATCGATGTACCAAGGTTCCGCACTTGCCAAACGCGGGCTTCGTTTGTGGGAGCGCACCCCTACTTGGTCCACACGACCCTCTCCGTTCTATCACTTAGCCAAGGTTGCCCTTGCGAAGTCTTCTGAATTAACCGTCTTTCCCACATGGGCGCCCAAGTCAGCCTCTTGGGCATGAAGAAGGTGTTGCTTAGCTTGTGGTCGTAACAGTACTGGCTACATATATCAGGTTTCTCTAAATTTGTTGCCATTTTTGCATTGAAATGATAGATCTTTCTTAACCCCTTCAAAATTCAGAGTCATTGTTAATATTGATTATATTTCTGAATTAAAATTGATATTTCTAGTTTGGTTTTGCCTAAAGACTTAGATTGGTATTTAAGCCCCATTTCTACATGTGACGTGTATGCCAAGGGAAATATGGTTAACACTTCTAAAATGATGCCAATTGATATTTCCATAAAATGTGGTGTTGTAGAAATTTTTTTGATTGGAGCTTATTATTCTCGTGAAGAATTTGAAACCTTTACAACTCCTTTTTAAATCTATTTTTCTTATATATTTTCTCGTCTATATGAATAAATTCTAGGCATTGACCCTAGTATCCTCGCAAATGAAATTCAAACATAATATAATGCTAAACCCTATTTAATAGAAGCTGCAAACAAGCTTTAAGCATATTAGTTGTTTATATATATATATATGCAAAATTTCTCAAAACTATATCAACTCTGGAACTATTTATTAATAAATCTGGCAAGTCTCTAATTAGCAGCACGTTTTACTGTCTGGAGTTCCTAAAACAACAATACCTGCAAGCTCATTTTCGAGTCTGAGGTTCCTACATCAATATCTACAAGCATTTGTCTGTATTTTTCAAGACTGGTACATACTTTGCCCTGTTCCTATGCATCCCATGGTCTCACAAATAAATATATTGCAGTGATTAAATTATTGTTTAAATATAGGGATCTAGAACGTAGATACTTCACTTTTGTACTTCAGTGTGTAAATGATGAGCTCTAGTTCTAATTTCTCTGTGTTTTTCTCTTTATTGGCTTCCAAACATTGATTGTCGTTAATTCTTCACTAGGACACTACACCTAATAATTCAATTTTCAATGTAAAACAATTCTATTTATAAAGGATGACATCTATCTGGTTCAAATTAGCCTATTTATAAATTCTTCCCATCATTAACATTGCCTCATCATTAACATTGCCTTGTTATTTATGAAAGCTATGAGGTTTTAACCCTGAAGCCATACATGTGTTTTTGTGCCTTTCTTTTTATTTATGAAAGCTATGAGGTTTTAATCCTGAAGCCATAAATCGGTTCTTGTGCATATTTTAGGTCTGATTACGTGTTTTCTGCATTACATATAGAAGAATTCAACACTGATATAAAAAATGTATTTTGATCCATATTTATAACTATAACTATTATTTGGTGTGTGTGCCTTGTCCCAAGCACCTTTATCTTTTTCCATGGTATTTTCATACTTTGTTAAAGGTTGAGGTGAAACAAGATGTTGGTGTGCAGCCCATCTATGATTTTCTATATTTGGTTTATTTATTTGGATATCAAATTAGTTAGAACAGATCTATAGTTTTTAAGTTGGATTCTCTGCACTGCAATGCCATAGGACTAATGATTATACATTGGAAATAATGTATTTATTGTTCACAACCACTTGCCTTGTCTTTTGCTTGTTATGCCAAAAAGAGTTCTCTTCAAAATAGAGAGAATCAACGAGTCAATTACATCTTAGCTATGATTGGAAATTATAAAATAATAATTGCACTATATAATGTCATCTATTGTCCTCAATTGTTTTGTACATTTGAACAACTCTGCCTTCCATTTTTTTAATTTTTTCTTTGAATTACCCATCACGTAGATAATAGATTTTTCATTTTAATTTTTTAGTACAAAAGCTATTTTAATAAAATTACTCTTATATTATAGTCATGTTTGAATGAAGAAACAAAGTCCTTTTATCTCAATAATTTTTACATGTCATTTGGGGTAGATCCCACTCTCTTCCTGTTGAGCTTGAGGATAATATTGATTCCATATACAGCAATGAAGGTGGTAGGTTCCTAAATGAGACTACTAAATCTGAAATAACATCATTAGAGCAGACACAAAGGAAACTTCTTGCAAATACAGAGGCAAACTGTTTTCTTAAGAGTAGGGCCATCTCACTTGAAAAAAGGGAATTAAAATTAAAAAAAAATTCCAATTTTCTAACCACACGATGAATACTAGTATAGTATGGAAGGTGGAAAATGATGATGGGTTTGTTGATACCAATTTTGATCATCTTGCAAAGGCTGGGGTGTATCAATTTCAATTTTGCTTCAAAGTATATGGTAGAGCTACTATTGCTGAAGTTGTTAATAGGCCCAATGGGCTTTTCCCTCTTTAATGAGCAACCATTAACACTAGAAGCAACTCAAACCAAATCTAGGCTTGGGTCAGCTTCCTCGATGCAATCTGTATCATGATAATATGTAGGCCCTTCATATAGAGTTTGTAAAAGTTCCTTGATGATTTTGTTCAAAATATATTTTTCACAGCTAATCCTCATATTCCTCAATTGTCTATAACTGCAGATGCTGGAGATCTCAAATTATGAGATGGTGCTTGTTTTTTACTTATAGCAATGTCAGCAAACGTTGTGTGCGTTATGGACTGTATTTAAACCTTGCTTTTGCAGGACATAGTGTAACCCCTTGGGTCATTCATTGCTAGGATATATTTTTAAACATTTGCAATACAAAAATCTTTTGAAACAACATTTGGACAGTGTAACATATCTTGGTCTTGACAAGATACTCTCATGTTTTTAGGAAGGCATTTCCATGACTGCAATACGCTTTAATAAAAGAAACCACAAGTAATCAGAGATTGCAAATCAAATTAAAGCAGAGGATATCATTAAAGCCTTCTCACTCCATTCTTGTATTCAATAAAATGCAGAGAACTCTCTTCTACTGAATGACAGGTCTGGGAATAACAATTGGAAACAATCTCATTGGTACAAAGTTCAAATAGCCCTGGATAATATCTCATGGCTGGAAAAATCACTACATAGATTATTGGGATTGACAAGTACCATTGCTACATTGTTAATGTCTGCTATTGTTTCAACGTGATTTAAATCAAATTCATAATTCCTTTATGGATTTAAATTACAATACCTTGCCTCAATGACATCATATGCCAGTCATGCTTCATAAAGTGGATATTTTAGTCATGGCAAAAAATGTTTGCATCTTTACAACCCAGGACTGAAACAGTTATATCCAAGGCTTGTCTACAACCAGAGGTTAAGTCATCATCATCTGCAATTAGCTTGTCAACAGAACTTTGATCCTGAAGGAGAACCAATCTGCCATTAATTCTGCCATAGATGAGACTTCTTTTTCTTGGTTTTAAGGGCGAAGCAAGGACGGAAAAGTGTCTTACTAACTTGCTAGATTTGTTGTTTTGACCTGAAGAAACAATCAGGCATTCATCAGTTTGTGATGGCAGCCTCAAGGCTTATACCCTGCAGATCTCTCTAATTAAGTCTGTACATTGTGTTTTTCATCCCTTTCCACAAAATTCCTCCTAGTAATTCACAAGCTGAATGTTGGGAGCAGTTATGAGACTTCATGTCACATGGAGCTCAAAGACAAGCTTGTTGGGAGCGGGAAGCAGGAACTATTACTTTGTTTCCTTACTCTGTTTCCTTTTGAGAAACTAAGGTTTTTGAGAAGTAATTGAGTAGGCTAAGCCATGAAATCTCAAGAACATGTGTAAAGAACAATCAAACCAGAGAAGAGAAAAAATATAAATCTAAAATAGAAAAAAAAAAAAACAAAACAAAGAAAGTTGATATTAAAGGAATACCAACACAGAACAAGAGAGGTATTATATAACAATACCTAAGGATCAATGGGTCTCCTATAATAGAGCTATCAGGGAATTTGCAACCAATTTGAAAAAGGTTAAGTAGGCAACTATTGGTTAGGCTCATATGAAGAAGGAAAACAATGAGAAGATTCTTGTTGAGATTGAGGATAATACTGATTCCCTATCTAATAATGAAGGTGGTAGGTTCCTAAATGAGACTACTAAATCTGAGACCCCTAAATTTGAAATAGCATCATTACAGCAGACACAAAGGAGACTGCATGCAACTATAGATGCAAACTGAAGACTTAGGAGTAGGGCCATCGCACTTGAAAAAAGGGAATGGAAATTAAGAAAAAAACATCAATTGGCTAACTACATGATGAATACTAATGTAGTATGGAAGGTGGAAAGTGTTCATGGGTTTGTTGATACCAGTTTTGAGCATCTTGCAATGGCTGGGGTGAATCAATTTCAATTTTGCTTCAAAGCATATGGTAGAGCTACTATTGCTGAAGTAGTTAATAGGCCCAATGAGATTTCCCCTCTTTAATGAACAATCATTAACACTAGAAGCAACTCAAACCAAAGCTAGGCTTGGGTGGAGTTTGAAGATATATAGTTGAATCATAGGTGGAGTATATTGTTATACAATTGGGTGGGCTGAGTATATTGTTATAAAAGAGAGGTATGATATTAACAATACCTTCATTTTAATAGTTGTTGATCATTTATATGGTCATCTGCATACAGTTTCACTAATAAAACTGTGTATAGTAAAGGGATACCAATGTTGTGCAACTCTATTATGTGATGTAGATTCGTAGAGTCAAATTTGATGAAAACGTGAATGAAATGTGGTGCAGGTTTGGTGTTCTCCTCTTGTCTCTAAAGTTGAAGTTCCAGACTGCAAGCTTTTCTCCAGGCTACAAGAATCCAATGTTGGCTTCAAACCACCTAAGTCTCCACTCCACAACAGTGCAAAGTAGTGACCATAGATCTTTCAAATTCATTCAGGAATTTAAAAATGATCTAAAACTTTAGTGGTTGGGTCAATATCTTGTATTTTCTTACAAAATGTGTTATAACAATTCTATTTTTGTGGATTTATAAAATATTTCAGTGTTTAGGTTTTGGCTTACAGGTTACAATTTTACCGTAGTGTTTTTCTTGTTATATGAAATTGTATTTTTCTTATCAGATGAGTGCTCATAAGCATCACTTAAGATGTGCATAAAGTTGCGTTTTGAAAAAATAATACCTCTACGTATCCAAATTTGTGGATGAGCTTCATAATCTTACAACATATTTACATCTCCAACAAAGATATATCTCCTCCTACAAAAAGAATGTTAACATGAACTTATGACTTATGTGCTGAACAGATTTGCATCTCAAACAAAAATATACCTTTATCCATCCAATAGTATACATGCATCTATCCAAAATTGTTATTCGTATACATGCATCTATCCAAAATTGTTATTGTGAACTTATTTACTTCATGAATGTTATTGTGAATTTGTTTATTAGAGGATCGAACAACAGTTATGACGGGGTGTATTTTGTAAACAGTGCAAAAAGTCATCTTAATACTGATTTTTTGGGATGGAAAATATAATAACATGTTTCCCAGCCATCATATATCTTTGTTCTTGATGAGTTCATCTCTGGAAAGGCATAAACAGCAAGCATGCGGAGGATTCCAGTGACATCATCTCAATGCACAGGTGGAAGTTTTTGTGTAGGTACAAAAGATGTTATATATGACTTCAGGTGACCAGCAGTTTCCGTTGATACTAAAACCCTCAAGCAAGTATATTTGCAGGCTTTTTGTATTGCTAATCATGAGGTTGAAGAAAGAAAGTATTGCAAAACAACAAGGAAGAACTCCTCTAGACAGCGAGTTAACCCTCGCTAATTGCAGCTTAGCTTTAGAGGATTTGACTCGGGATTAAAAGCAGTTGTTTTTGTGGAAAGAGGCAATCAAGAAAGAATTTTAAACAACAGTTAAAGGAATGGAGATTGGGTGGATTCCCTGTGTGGGAAAGGCAGAAAAGGCCAGGAAAAGCTTTCCACAATAGCAACTTGATTCAGATGGCAAGCATACAGGATCCTTCAAAGATAGGCATGCTTTCTTTCCTTTCCTCAAAAGCTGCTAGGGCTAGTTGGAGTTAGAGAAATTTGGCAACTATATATGCATGTTTGAGAGACAGTGGACTCGTTGGAATTTATTATTCTATTGGCAGTTTGTAGCAGCAGAGGACTCTTCCCACTTTCACCTCTCAAACCTCACATCACTACTACCACTGCAAACAAGGACAACCATGGCATCCTGTCACATGCAACTCACTATGATGCAATCAATATCTTGGGTAACATCTGATTTGGTCCAATTATGCTTTGTTCCACCTCCTTGAATCTCTTGGGTGTCATTGGTTAAATTGTTTTGCAGTGTTATGGCTATTTAGAGCGCACCTATTTTGATTTGTCTTCACCTAAGGCACGTGTTTAATTCATTCATCTTCATGAATTTGTTGTTATGAATGTTTTAAGGATATGATCACAGCCATTCTTGATTTTAATTAAATTTTGTTGTTGTTCGACTGTTTACCGGAAGCTTCAGAGTGAGTCTTTGTGTGCTAATCATCTTGGAGTTCTCTGCAGATTCATTGTTTAGATGACAACATATACCAGAGACATCTAACGTTAATAGAGCTAGGTGGCCTAAAATTATTAAGCAGGTCCGCTGGTGCATATTTGTGTGATTACAGGAGGAGAAGGGGATGTGAAGGAATGGGCAAGGGAGAAATTGGAATGTGGACTCATGAAAGGCTAATAAAAGGAATGGAAAAGGGGAGATAAGTGGATGGGGAAAATGATAAGAAAGGGGTTGTGGAGGAGAAAGGGGACGTGGAGGAATGGATAAGGAAAAAGGTGGGAAATGGATAATAAAGAAAGGGGTTGTTGAGTGCCAAGGAGAAGTCAGGGAGGGGGGAATACATAACGGGGAAGTGAAATGGCTCCGCATCTGCATGCTAAAAACAATAACGCAAAGATGCGGAATGTGTAGCCAAACAACTCAATACCTTAAAGCTTCTTGCTCTGCATCAAAACTTAGTCAGTTTTGCAACCTTTTTGTAGAATGAAAGAACGTCTTTAAACATTTTAAGAATTCCATCAGTGATTCGGATTCTCAAGGGAAATTTCAATGAAGTAAGGATACTTGGAATATTTTAAAAAATGATTGAGGCTTATGATGACGGGTAAGCATTTAAATGTAATTATAATGTGATGAACAAATATTTCATGTGTTGCATTTGATTGTATATATTCAGAGATAGTTTATCCAAATATGTTTTGCAGAGCTTTTGTGGCATATTTAGATAAGTTTAATACGTTCTCATCTTTATTTTGGTTTCATGATTTTTTTTTGCTAATACTTCCTTGAGTAGTTTTATTGGTTTTGAAATCAGAGCCGATGACCTCTACACTGAAATTATCAAGGTTTGGGAAATGACTCTCTCTCTATAGAAATCTTGGGTTACTAGGTTTTTTGGTTTTACAATGTTTTGAAATATCAAATTGCTTTTACAAAATAAGTTAACATTTTAACATTTCATTTCTTCATCAATTTAACCTAGTATAATTTTGATTTCTATAAAACTCATATTGTGGATTGGTTTTTGTGAGGGCAAGTGTATGCATCTACATAATGCATCAATCAACAAACTCCGTGATAAATTAATGTCAAATAGCATTATCTGTCAATCAAATCTAAAATAAATATGTATTTTGGTACTTATGCAGCTTTGATGTTAGTGTTTTTCAACGGGTAGTGTTGAATTGAGTGAAATCGTTATCAAATAGAATGTGAAGATAAAAAATTCATAAGCAGTTACTGTGGACTTCCCAAGTCACAAGTGAAAATTTCGTTGCCTAATAAGTTGATCTCCGAGTTTCACGAACTCAAAATCAAATATGGCCTATAACAATTTTTTTTTGTAAATAAGAGAGAAAGCCTTCTATTAATCAAGAACCAAAGTACAATATTTATCTACAAAAAGAACATCATCATGCCTCTAGGAGAGACCATGCTGTAAAATAGAGTCTACTTTATAAATATGCTCATAGTGATTTTGAAGCCAATGACAAAATTTTGGGAAATATGTCTTCCTTTGTAGTGTTTAAAAACAAAGTGTATTGAACCTAAGACCAGAGGACTAGCTATGATTATGACAAAAAGGTCAATTATGGCTCGATAACAAAAAAACCTACTGATTATGTTCTGAAGAGCCTTGGCACCATGTTGCTTATGATGGATTGTCATCAATGATTATGGGGTGTCTTTCGAGCCTCCTGTTGATGTAGAGTCCCATGTCTTCTTTACATCTATCTGCTTCCGCATGATACATACACTTCCTTTCATAACTGTGTTCAACCTACGCCAGTCCTTCAGAGCAGCAATATTTTGCTTGATGGCTCCCATGATCGATTTATGATCCTCCAGAACCTTTTTCATCAGAGTATATGTGACCCAGTGTAGCTCCACCAAGCGCTCGTAAAGCATTACTTTGTTTCTTGTATCCCTGCGGTTCTAAATCTAGTCTGCAAGAGGATTTGAAGTTGCTACTTCCTGGAGGTTCGAATTCCTCTGAATCAAACCCTTGGTCTCTTTTTTGTCATCATTTTCCCTA
Organism: Pseudotsuga menziesii; assembly: GCA_001517045.1. Taxonomy (NCBI): domain Eukaryota; kingdom Viridiplantae; phylum Streptophyta; class Pinopsida; order Pinales; family Pinaceae; genus Pseudotsuga; species Pseudotsuga menziesii. The sequence goes on along the minus strand of LPNX010580474.1, from coordinate 71,749 downwards.
GGGACTTCCTCACTGGAGCTTGCAAGCGATGCTGGATTTCTAGGGATGAATTCAATTCCCAGTCTATGCCACAATTGATTCAGAGTGGAGTTTAGGCATCGGCCATCGTCCTGCAAGTCTCCAAACGTGCTTAATTCCTCCTCCATTTGGACCTTTTCCTTCTTTGGGTCCTCCAAGACGCAACCAAGCAACACCTTCTCCATCTAGAAGGTGAACAACAAGTGTTCACAAAGAGCTTGACGAACCTGAGAGTCCCTTGGCTCATTTATCCATTTAGCTAACTCTGAAAACTCGTCCACTTCCTGAGATGCAATGGTCTCTTGCTAGATTTTGGTAATAATTTCCTAATGCCAATATATTCCATAGAACTGGCAATCCATTTTGATTAGTGAGAATATGCTTAAACATTATATGATAAAAGAACTAGAAAGCCTAATAATCATGGAAAATTATCCATTGTTCAATAGAAGAGTGATTATGGAAAAAGTGAATTGTCAAAGCGAATATTCACCGCTACAGAATTCTTGTTGTAGTGCATAAAGCAATATAGCAGGAAAACATTGCAAACTCTATACAACTATTTAAAAGGGTACAAACAAATAAATGGATAAATAGAGAATCATACTATTCATTAAGTGTTTCAAACAAAATTTGTTGAACATAACTACATGAAAGAGAGAGTTTGAGAGACTAAATTGCAACTCAGAGTCACGTAAAAGAGATATTGGTACAGTAATACACTAGAAATTTGATTCAAATTCAATGTGGTTCTTCTTAGTTCTTTAATAACTGCACAGAAAGTCAAAAAGTAAAAAAACCCATTGAGTGGATGCCAAATGGGCCTCTCACTCGTTGAAATTAGGGACAAATGGGACTCTAAAAACTTCCATTGCCTTAAATCGAGTAGAAATCAAGGGAAAATTGTTCTATAGAAACTGCCATTGCTAAAAAGCATGGGGCAAATGGGGCATACAAGGCAAAATTGCTAGAAATCTGAGGCTGAATGGAGGATCCAAGGAAAATTTGGAGTGGGATAAAATAAAATTTTCTACTATTTCTAACCAATACGGTCGGGATAACCTTGTTTTGAATATTTAAAAAGAGTAGTGGGATAATTAATATTATCCATAAGAAATTTCTTATATAAAAAATTTAACCATAACAAATTTAAAACGTTTTAATTTGCCCACGGGATAAATTTTGTTCCAAAATTTTGTCCCTATATTTGATTTTTGTTTAAGTAAATGGGTCTTGGATTGTTGATGAATGTTGTTGATGCCGAAGACGTGGAATTGTTGATGATTATGAATAACCCATGAGGTTGGGGGACCTAAATAATGATGAAGTTATCGGGTGGGTTACTCCTCTATGCCAGGTGTGTAATTGTTGTTAATCATAAATGTGAACATTGCTACCAGCGAAAAGTACAACTCCCCTTGATGTGATGAAATTTTTTGGTGTCAAGCATATGGGAGACAACTAAGTCAAGGAGCACTGATAACTATCTTACTTAGTTCAAGGTGGTCCCTTATTCTGACAATCAGAACCATTCTTGATTTTAATTAAATTTTGTTGTTGTTCAACTGTTTACGGGAAGCTCAAGAGTGATTCTTTGTGTGCTAATCATTTCGGAGTTCTTTGCAGATTCATTGTTCAGATGACAACATATGCTAGAGGCATCTAACGTTAATAGAGCTAGGTGGCCTATAATTGTTAAGCAGGTCCGTTGGTGCATATTTGTGTGATAACAAGAGGAGAAGGGGGATGTGAAATAATTGATAAGGGAGGAGATACATGGGGGAGCATTTGAATGTAATTAAAACATGATGAACAAATATCTCATGTGTGATATTGCGTGTGTTGCATTTGATTGCATATATTCAGAGATAGTTTATCCAAGTATGTTTTGCAGAGCTTTTGTGGCATACTTAGATAAGTTTAATACGTTCTCACCCTTCATTTGGTTTCATGTTGATTTTTACTAATACTACCTCAAGTAGTTTTATTGGTTTTGAAATCAGAGGCGATGACCTCTACAATCAAATTATCAAGGTTTGGGAAATGACTCTCTCTCTCTCTCTCTCTATATATATATATAGATCCTTGGTTACTTGGTTTTTTGGTTTTACAATGCTTTGAAACATCAGATTTCTTTTACAAAATAAGTTAACATTTTAACATTTCATTTCTTCATCAAATTAACCTAGTATAATTTTGATTTCTATAAAATTCATAGTGTGGATTGGTTCTTGTGAGGGAAAATGTATGCATCGATATAATACATCAATCAACAAAGTCCATGATAAATTAATGTCAAATGACATTCTCTGTCAATTTGATATAAAATAAATATGTATTTTGGTACTTATGCATCTTTGATGTTAGTTCTTTTCAATGGGTAGTGTTGAATTGAGTGAAATCGTTATCAAATTGAATGTGAAGATCAAAAATTCATAAGCGGTTACTGTGGACCTCCCAAGTCACAAGTGAGAATTTTGTTGCCTAATAAGTTGAGCTTTGAGCTTAACAAACTCAAAATAAAATATGGCTTATAACAATTTTTTTTTTGTAAATAAGAGAGGAAAACTTCTATTAATCGGTCAAGAACCAGAGTACAATATTTATATGCAAAAAGAACAAAATATTGCCTCTAGGAGAGGTAATGATGTAAAATAGAGTCTAATTTCTAAGGATGCTCATAATGATTTTGAAGCCAATGGCAATTTTTTTGGGAAATCTGTCTTCCTTTCTAGTGCTTAAAAACAGGGTGTATTGAACCTAAGCCTAGAGGACTAGCTATGATTATAACAAAAAGGCAAATTCTGGCTTGATAACAAAAAAACCTCATGATTATTTTGTGAAGAGACTTGACACCATGTCGCTTATGATGGACTGCCATCAATGATGATGGGGGTGTCTTTCGAGCCTCCCACCGATGTAGAGCCCAAGGTCTTCTTTACATCTATCTGCTTCCACATGATACATACATCTCCTTCCATAACTGCATTCATCTTGCGCTAGCCCTTCAAAGCAGCAATATTTTGCTTGATGGTGCCCGTGATCGAGTTATGATCCTTAGAAACATTTTCATCAGGGTTTATGTTACCTATTGTAGCTCCACCAAGCACTCGTAAAGCATTACTTTGGTTCTTGTGTCCATGGGATTCTAAATCTAGTCTACAAGAGGATTTGAAGTTGCTAGTTCCTGGAGGACCGGATTCCTCTTAATCAAATCCTTGGTCTCTTTGTTGTCTTCATTTTCCATAGGGTTTGTTGAGGCCTGGAAAATCGCAGGTAACAATAGTTAGGGATTCTCCCCAATAAACGTTCCCAAATAGCCTGTTATTGTTTGGTGTGGGGAATTCGTCCGGTTTACGGTTCGGCTACCGTAGGTCAAGTAACAAATTAAAGGTTTTACCGGTTACGGCCCGGTCCACCGTGTATGATTTAGTTTTTTGAGTTTAAGTATGATATGCAAGTGCCTATCTAAAAATGTAGATTGATAGAGATAACGAGGAGCGGTCATAATGTGATGCACAGGTTCTTACCTCTCGTCTTAGCTCTCTCGCATCTAAATCACACACAACAATAAAACTAAAACTAACTATCTAACCTATCCCTAGGGAGCAAGATTATCATTTATCAATGAGTAATGTATTTTTGCGCATGCATTAAGAAAAATCACAGATAGCTATTACTTATTTCATAACACATGAACATTAATCGATAAATGAACAACAATATAGCTTATTGTTTATGAAAAGCCTTCATTACTCACAGTGGAAATTTCATAGAATAAACTAGAGTGCATTCATAACAAGAACATAGGTTCGAAGATTTAGAACGATCTCATAGTTAATCGATAAAAGATGAAAATGAAATAGTTCACATTCAACGAATCCATAGCACAGCATTTGAAAAATTCCACCAAGCTTTCTCCAACAAGAAACTTGTAATTCTTTATTACAAACGGAAATAGTTCTTCTTACAACATACTCTCACAAATCTATCTGGGAAAAATTTCTTACTTACATCTAACTCTCCTATATTTATACAAAACCGCAAAACCTTTGGGTTGCCCCTTGGGTGACCTTTGGGCTCCCCCAACCGTTCAATCCCACAATTTTGTCTTTTATTGGGTGCTCATGATTTATACAATACGTTACATTTCAGATTAAGATTTAAGATCACTTTGAGATCAATTTTGCTCAGTAATCTATTGGTCTTTTTTGAGATCCTGTTGATCTCAAACCTTCACTTTCTTCTTTTTGAGCAACATCTCTGCTTCTTACTTTTCCTTTCTTCAGCCAACTCCCTTCTACTTTGTCGTTTAGATATGTCTTCTTTGCAGCAGCAATCATCAAACTAGGTCTAAAAAATCCTCTAAGTCCATCTGGAGTTAAAACGAAAAACTCATCATTAATCCGGACTGCATTCAAGATCATCTAACTTTTCAATAAAACGTAAACCATACTATCAATAAAACTAATCATCAAATGTGAGGCCCTGTACTGTGTTCTCATCGCGAAATCCCTAACTTGATAAAAAAACAGAAACCTCCGTCGCCCATGAAATATGGTAAAAGCTCACAAAAAACGATGAGAAAAACCCTAAGCATCAGGCTGACAAACACCTCATCGGCGAACGAAAAAACTATATGTCAGATGGTTAGTTCAATAAGGAGCTGCAACGGTGGAAGACATACAGACTAAAGGTTCTGCGGTCAACATAAAAACATTGGCGGTCGGCAACTCTAAAGCTAAAGGTCGGAGCTCAGAACCACTAATCATCGGTGGCATAGTTCACTACGCAGCCACAACGGCGGAAGACATACGGACTAAGGCTTCCACAACAATAGAAAATCATTGGCGATTGGAAGAACTAAGGACTACGTATCGGTGAGTCAAAGCTTAATGCTGTCACCGTGTCGACGACACAAAGGACTAGCCCTCCAATCAAAGTCAAACATCGCTTCGATAGCGATAATAAAAACATCGCAAAGTAAAAAGTTTGATCAATAAACCAAGGCATCGGCAAAAATTAGAACTAGCCATCGACACACTCTCTATTTGCCCTCTGAAATAGGTGCGATATAGAGAACTAAAACCCCGACTTAATCCTCAACAAACCTCCGACAGCGATAAAACCAAACCATTGAAAAAATAAAAAAATGTTAAGTTCCATAGTCAAAAGCATTGGCAGACAAAAGGCAGATTTCTGAAAAGAAGGAAAATAGTTGACCTCAATTCAACTTCAAACAATCCAAATTTATAGCAGAGGGAAAAACAGAGTTCAGCAATCCAAACAATCCTAGGCAAGATAAAATCAGAAAAGGAGGGTCCAAAATTTTAAAAAATTTGGGAAAAGAGTTGCAGCTGCAACAGGGTCTTACTCACTGGAGCTTGTAAGCGACGCAAGAGTTCTAGGTATGAATTCAATTCCCAGTATATGCCCCAATTGATTCAGAGCAGAGTTCAGGAATCATGCATCGTCCTACAAGTCCCCAAAAGTGCTTAATCCCTCCTCCATTTGGACCTTTTCGTTCTTCTAGTCCTCCAAGATGTGATAATGCAACACCTTCTTTGTCTAGAAGGTGACCGACAAGCGTTCATAAGAGCTTGACGACCTCGAGAGTCCCCTGGGTCAATTATCCATTTAGCTAACTATGAAAATTCCTCCACTTCCTGAGATGCAATGGTCTCTTGCTAGATTTTGGTAATAATTCCCTAATGCCAGTATATTTCATAGAACTACCAATCCATTTTGATCAGTGAACATATGCTTAAGCATAATACGATAAAAGAACTAGAATTCCTAATAATCAAAGAAACTTATCCATTGTTCAATAAAACAGTTATTATGGAAAAAATAAATTGTGAAAGTGAATATCCACCGCTACAGAATCCCTGTTGTAGAGCATAAAGAAAAATAGTAGGAAAACATTGCAAACTCTATACATCTATTTAAAAGGGCACAAACAAATAAATGGATAAATAGAGAATTAAACTATTCATCAAGTGTTTCAAACATAAATTATTGATCATAACTACATGAAACAAAGAGTTTGAGAGAATAACTTGTAACTCAAAGTCACGTAAAAGAGATATTGGTACAATAATCCACTAGAAATTCGATTCAAATTCAATATGGTTCGTCTTAGTTATATAATAACTGCATAGAAAGTTAGAAAGTTAAAAAACTCATTGACTAGATGCCAAATGGGCCTCTCACTGGTTGAAATCAAGGACGAATGGGACTCCAAAAATTGCCATTGCCTTAAATTGAGGGAGAACAGAGTTCTAGAAGCCGCCATTGCTAGAAATCAAGGGAAAATGGTGCTATGGAATGTTAGAATCTCATCATTAAGTTAGCATTATATTAGGATCTTTAACTGAGAGAATAACAAGCACAACAATCAAACACAAGAGACAATGAACACAGTGTTTATCCTCGGGGAAACCATAAATGGTGAAAAATGGTGAAAACCTCATAACTTCCTCAGAGATAGAATCAGCACCAAAATTAAAACCCAAAACAGTAAGTGATCTTTCGATAGCAGTAACCTTCTTTCTATCTAGCCCCAGTGTCTTCTCCTTCCTCAACTACGCGCTACACTTGAGTGTGTATGAGTTGTGTGATAAATAGAGAGTCCAGCTCTCTATTTATACTAATCCCAACATGACTAAAACCCTACTAGGGACAACCTCACTAGGAGAGTCTAATAACCCTAGTGCCCCGGAACTGCGGGGACTTTAACCCTTAGACAATAGGAGGGTTACCCACAATGATTTGACATGACTTGTTTACATTATGATAGGAACATCGGGGCATGACATAACTCAAGTGCATCCCGGAATAAACATTGGGTTACAATATATAAGAAATACAAGTGAAATACATTCCGAAGTTACATATACATCAACACTCCCTCTTAACTAGGAAGGTATTCTTTCGACACAATTTTCAGCACAAGTCTTCTTCTCTGTATCTTCTGGATCGAGTCCTCGTCATCTTCAATTCTTCTTCATCTTCAAGTCATCTTCATCATCGGATCTGGATCATCACTCGATCTGGATCATCACTGGACATCATCACTCGATCTAGATCATCACTACTAGATCATCATCACTGGATCTGGATCATCATCACTCGATCTAGATCATCACTGGGTCATCATCATGGGTGCTATCTCTCGATTCTTCTCATCATAGGAACCTATACAGAGCCAGTCCTTTTTCATAATGGATGTATCATCACAGAGCTAGTCCTTTTTCATACTAGATGTGGCATCACAGAGCTAGTCCTTTTTCATACTAGATGTGGCATCACAGAGCTGGTCCTTTTTCATACCAGATGTGGAACCTACTCAGAGCTAGTCCTTTTTCATACTAGATGAGTCTTCACAGAGCTAGTCCTTTTTCATACTAGATGTGGCATCATAGAGCTGGTCCTTTTTCATACCAGATGTGGAACCTACTCAGAGCTAGTCCTTTTTCATACTAGATGAGTCTTCACAGAGCTAGTCCTTTTTCATACTAGATGTGGCATCACAGAGTTGGTCCTTTTTCATACCAAATGTGGGACCTACTCAGAGCTAGTCCTTTTTCATACTAGATGAGTCTTCACGATGCTAGTCCTTTTTCATACTAGATGTGGCATCATAGAGCTGGTCCTTTTTCATACCAGATGTGGGACCTACTCAGAGCTAGTCCTTTTTCATACTAGATGAGTCTTCACAGAGCTAGTCCTTTTTCATACTAGATGTGGCATCACATACCCAACCCTTTTTCATGCTGGATGTGGGATCTACACAGAGCTAGTCCTTTTTCATACTAGATGTGTCTTCACATACACCTGACAATGGAAGGAACCAATCCTCTCACCATGTCACAGCTCTTACATCCGACCATGGAAGGAACAAATCCTCTCACCATGTCGGAAGGGCACAACACTTATATCTGACCATGGAAGGAACCAATCCTCTCACCATGTCAAAATGGCACAGCACTTACATCTGACCATGGAAGGAACCAATCCTCTCACCATTTCAGAAGGGCTCAGCATGGACACATCACTTCCTCTTGGGAGGAATCTCGATCTGGAGAACACCAAGCTTCTCTCTGAAGTACTGAAACTTCACCCTAGCCAATGGCTTAGTCAACACATCAGCTATCTGTTCGTCCGTCGCAACATACTGGAGCTTCACTGCTCCTCTCTGCACCATATCCCTAATATAGTGATACTTGATCTCGATATGCTTCGACTTGTCATGGAATACTGGATTCTCTAACAACTTTACACAACTCTGGTTGTCACAGTATATACAAGTAGCATCTAACTAGAGATCAAATAAATCAAATAGTAGCTTCCTCAGCCATACCACGGGGGCGTCACCTAGGGACCAATATGATATCATGTTCGTTCATATTGGGGGGGGTTAAAATTAAAAAATTAAAAGTCAATATATTGGGGGTATATTAGGAATAAAAAGGTTTTTTTTTACTATTTAAATATCCAATATGCTGGAGGTTATTTTATTCCACATTCCTGCCCGCGTCGTTCACCAGTGCTCCAAGCCTGCGAGCACCCTTGTGGTCTGCGTGCACCCTGCGAGACCAAGACCATGTATTGTTTGAAGAATACCCTTTGTAGAATATTCTTTTTTGAACAACTGATTCTATATTTAAGGTATGTTCAACTGTTCCAGTTTGGTATGGTTTTGGGGGTATATTTATAAAGACAAGGTTTCATATAGATTATATCCCCAAACACTATGGAAATGATTGTAGGTCATACCCAATGATTATGGTTTCATTGCTCAGCTGAATGAAGGGCGCCATCTTAAGAAATGCCCCACTGAATTTCGAGTGGACAAGGTGCAGCGGGACTTTGACCTCAGTAAATTCAACTTCACCAAAGTAGGCCAGGAAGAGGTGCTCTTCCGTTTTGAAGAAAGTGAGGAAGACAAAGTTCATTACTTGGAAAAGGCCTCTGTCTTGGACAGTCCAAACGTGGTTGCTATCAATGTAAGTGAAATTAACGATGATGGGAGTACCTTTTATGCAGGGTTTGAGGTGTTTTGAATGTTAAAAGATTATGTTAATCGATCATCTTTATTCTCATGCAGGTGAGTCTAATTGAATATGGGCATGTGCTCCTCGTGCCAAGAGTGTTGGACTGCTTACCCCAACGCATTGACCATGATAGCTTACTGTTAGCTTTGCATTTGGCTGCTGAGGTTGACATCCCATCTTTTCGTCTGGGCTACAATAGCCTGGGAGCTTTTGTAACTATAAACCATCTGCATTTCCAGGTGAGACTATTCTTAATACATTGTGTTAGTTACAAAATTTGACTTTTCTATGAAACACTCTTTATCATTTATGCGCCTTTTGAACAATAAAGAGATGAGGTTAAATAAGACATTGTGTTTTCCCTGTTCGGTTCTTTCTTTCAATAACTCTTTCTGGATTGTAGAGATAAGATTGCAATGATGATATCTACAAATTTTGAAATTTTGCATAATGAATCAAACATTGTGGCAGGACTATTACTTGGCCCTTCTTTTCCCTATAGAAAAATCACCCACAAAAAGAGTACCATGGCAGTCTAAGAAAGGTAGGGTCAAGATCTTTGAACTCTGCAACTATCCAAATCCTCTGAATTTCTCTAAATTTCTCAAATCCTCTTATTGTGAGGGACTTTGACCCAAATTACTGTACATGGGCATATGGCATGAATATATTTGACTTGCAAGAATGGAAAAAGCAGGCCATGACAAGGATCTATCATAAATGGAAAAACCTGGTAAGTATACATTGACATTTTGCTTTTGGTTTCCTGGTGCTTTATTTGTGGTTTCTGCAATGAAGTGACATTAGCATTTGGTTTTTTCTAAAAATGACTATTGTGTGATGCTTTTTATCTTAGAGCAAGGATAGAAAGCTGTGGAAACTGGGCAGCCTGCCACTTAGGCTGATCACCTTTTACAACCTTAACTATGCACTAGATAATTCTTGGCATGGTCTAGGCCTTGGTTATAATCCTAGTGTTAGTCGGATAGATATTTCAAAGGCAGCACTGAGTAGCATAATTTGGTAGTTAGAGTTAGTCTTGTCCATACTATGCGATTAGCAAAACTTTGAGTTCCTGTAGTTATGTCTCTTTGATTTCAGGAGTACCAAATCTTGTTTCCTGTAGTCATTTCATTCTCTTCCAGTAATGAATCAATATTCTAATGTTGAAATTATTTAGACAATCATTGCTTCTTGACAATAATACCTAAATATTCCAGTTATTGAACTCCTTATTTCCATATAGAATACAGTTGATTGCAAGGTCTGATCTTGTTACAGTTGATTGTTAAAACCAAATTTTGATAGTGGTCATATTATCTTCATTAGCACTGCTAATCTTGTACTCCTTTTCAACATCCTAATGCAAATGCATTAGGATGACTTGCATTTTGAGAAGGAAAACAAAACAAACAAATAAAGAAACTATTCATATGGAATCTGGATAATAGTAATTAATGTAGTATATCTATTCTTTTAAAATGATGAGCACAGAAGTGCAATAATTATACTCAGTTCCATGATTATGTGCAACAAGTACACTTTATTGGTAGGTCATGGGGATATCTTACTTTTTTTTTTCGTACAATGTTGAACCTCAGTAACTAGTTTGTTTGATAAGGAGATTAGTCCTGAATTTTGCAATTTTTGGATCACAGTGGTTAGTGTCAGAGCATCACTTTTCCTATTTCGACTACATGCCGGCAGAAATGAAGTTGTTTATTACTCCACTTCTTTGTTTCGTAGTGCTGGTATTACTTCTGATGTTGCGGAAAGTGCTTTTATGGGGGCTTTAAATGTCATTGGTTAGTTTAGACTTATGAATCTTGGTTCTCTTTAATTTAGAATTTTATGTTAATTTGCTAAATATTGTGGAAAGAAAGATAGAGCAACAACTTATTAGATTAACGAATGGTTCAGTGGGAGTAAAAAAACAAAATAAAAATACATAAATAACAGTGTCTAGTAAAGCTGGAAAGAAATTTGCTTATTAGATTATACTCTGACCATTGCAGGTACAACCATGGCCTCTTTTTTAATGGACAATCAAGGAAGAAAGAGCTTGCTTATAACCAGTTTTACGAGAATGGTAATATAGCCTTTGTATCATTTTCACGAATCACTGTATAACGCTTCTCTTTCATGATTTTGAAATATGGTTCCTTTTATCTATTCAAATTTCAGGTCATGCCTTCTGTAGCTATGTAGAGAAAAGTAAAGTAATTAAATAATGTAAATATTATCTAGGATCTTTTGTATTTCCCCAAAGGCTATAAGCCCCACTTCGAAATTTGATTCTCGTAATAATTAGCCATTGCCCGGACAATGTTGTTAAATGTGTCTAGACTCTAAACAAGGATTAGTTATAACTTCTTGTCAGTTCCTTGAAGAGTGGGTTCAACAAATAAAAAACACATGTCCTCAACACCTCCCTTATGCTTGTAAATGTTATTGGTATGGTTCCTGATGGTTCCTTCATTGTGACCTCTTCAACTATCCCTCCTTGGATTTCTTTTGCAACTTTATTCCTTTTCCTTTATGCTTGTGTAAAATTGCTAGCAATAAATGATTTAAAATGTTCCAGACAAAACTGGTATATTTGCTGCTCTCTGGTATTGATGGACCTTCACCCTGAATCTCTTCTAATGCAACTATCCACTACAGTGCACAATTAATGGTAGTATCTATGTTGCACTAAAGCAAATCCCTACATGAGTTTTTTTATACATAATTTTGCATATAGTTATCTGTTCCTTTATTCCTTGCAAGAAGAAACTTCTCATTTTGATGTCCTTTACCTTTCTTTTGAAGTTTCATTTTTCCACTTCCTCCAGTAGCAGGAGCTCAAAATATTTCCTTCATGAATACATCTCCCTCAGTATGTTTCAAAAGAGGAAATACATTTGACTACATTTGACTACCGGTATTTGTTACAAGTAGCTTTGCAATAAAACATGATTTTTTTCTCAAAGTTTTATGACAAGACAAATTTCACCAAAGTTGGTGTACACAGGATATGACTAGAGGTGTATTGTTTTGAGCAACACTGCATAGTTATTAGTTGTAATGTCCTTGGGCTTTTGCCTTGGATGTTTTTTTTATTTGGGTATTCTCATTGGCTATCACTGAATATCTCATTGGGTAAAAAATTTACCTGAAAAGGGGATTTTTTTTTTGAACCATGGAATTTCTCACAAGCCACAAGGCTCTTGAAACCACACAGGGCAGTGCCCTATGATCCTTGCAAACTTATCTTCCATCCATTGTTTTAAGTATTTATCTGTTGTAGTACCCTGCCATGAACCTGAACCTTCTGTCAAGTCCAATGATTTAGGTGATACCTCTTTAGAGAAGGGACAATGGACAAGTATATGACTGATGGTTTCATCTTCAACTTTACGAAGAGTGCAGCTAGTAGGTACATGTCAGGTTCTTTCCTTTAAAATTGCTTAGTAGTTACTTGTAATGTGCTTGGGGCTTCTGTCTCAGATGTTTTTGTTATTCGGGTATTCTCTTTGGGTTCACTGAATATCTCATTGGGTAAAATGTTTACATGGAAAGGGATTTTTTTTTTGAAACATGGCATTTCTCACAAGCCACAGGGCTCATGATACCACATAGGGCAGTGCCCTCTTTGTTTATGTATTTTGGGTTGGATATGGATTGCACTTGATGTTTTTTAGTTGTATGCACCCTTGCAATATACATGAGAAGGGACAATGGACAAGCAGATGACTAATGGTTTCATCTTCAACTTTAAAAAGAGTGCAACTGACAGGTACATACCAGGTTCTTTTATTTAAAATTGCTTAGTATTTACTTGTAATGTCCTTGGGGCTTCAGCCAAGATGGATATAAGCTTTAGATCCAGAAGATTAGAAGTTCATAAGATGTTTTATGGCATCTATCTATCGTGTGGCATGTTCTACTACCAATCAGTTGTATCAAAATGTTCATCAATTTACCCATGTCTATTTATATCACAAGTATCACATTGTATATCCATTACAGACATGATGGGTTAATCCCTCATGTAGTTAGTTGCTTAGTTGCTTGGGATACCATCTACAAAGTGGCATGCACATTTTCTTAAGAGAGTTGAAAGGCACATCAGTATACCTGCATAGCATAATTACCAATTCAACAGTCCTTAAAAGGAATCGTGGTCCTTATTGGCAAAGCGTTGAATGTCTGTTAAAAACTCTCACTCATTCATCTTTTTGACTCCAAAGGCTGGCTTGTGTCATTCTTTGTACCCTACAATTGAAGTATTTTGAATTCAAACTAGCTATCTCATATGTATTTTATAAGGATCATTGTTTCAGATTGGTCTGTCTCTTATATCTATTCTAGGTCCTTGCCTCTTAGGTTGTGTTGGGATTCTGCTAAGATTGTAGTCATATCATAGAGCTATATAATTTTATCTGCAGTACATTAAATAGTTTGAACATTGCATGTATAGAATCCTATTCTAACTCATTGCAGTTCTTGCAAACTGTATGGATGCTTTAGATCTACTGAACTAATTTCCTAAAGTTTATCTTAAGCACAAAGTCATCTACTGATGTGGTGATGTTCATGTGGTTTTGCTGATATGTCGATGCTGTCAACCGGAATATAAAATGGGCATTAACTTATAACAATTGCATCATTTGAGCTATGAAGCTTTGATTTCCTCATGTGTTCAGCCATGCTATGGCCTAGCCTTTTTCTAATAGCTTTATGGAAAAAATCTAGAAAGTGTAATTACAGAGCATCTTACTTTATAAATATCTTATATATGTTAGTTAGATTTAATTGGGTAATGCATTTGATTAGGTCTTGGAAAATCAATGTTCTCTATGTAGGTTCATAATGATGAAGAAGTTAGAGCCCTATTTAAGCAAGTACAGGGAGAGGTTCCAGGTTCACCGATATTTATCATGAAGGTTGCATCTCAGGTATTAAAATAATTCAAGAAATAATGAATGGTTGATAATGGAACTTGGATGACATTTCAGTTGTTGCGTACACACCACTTATAATGGTATTCATTATTGAAGTGGAAATGGTTATTGATTTATGAGATTTTGTAGTGAGTGAAGCATAGGTTTTTCTCTATTGTTATGTATAATCCTGTATGAGACAAGAGGTGGCAAAGTTTACTCTGGGCCTACTTTTCTGTTTATTCATGAGCAGTTAATGCTTCTATAACACATCAGTGACATACATAACTCTGCCTCTACAGAGTCGACATATAGAAGTGCAGCTACTTTGTGACCAGCATGGAAATGTGGCAGCTTTGCATAGTCGTGACTGCAGTGTTCAAAGAAGGCACCAAAAGGTTGGGATTTCTCTCCATTTGTCTTATATGAATTCTGTTTTTCAGTAAAATAGATTATATGGAATATGATGTTAATGTAATTTTTTATGTCCTGTCAAGTTAGACATCTTAAGCACTGTGTTGAATACTGTGTTACTCTCAGGACGCAGTGGACTCTCTATTGCACTGACATATATACATATAGAATAAGGAAGCCTATTACCATTATCACTAAATGCACATTATTTCAGCATTACTACTAAGCACTGGGTATGCAATTTTTGTTAAGGATGCTAGTTCTTTTTTATTTGCAGATTATAGAAGAGGGTCCAATTATAGTTGCTCCACCTGAAACTGTGAAGCAATTAGAGTAGGGTGCACGGAGACTTGCAAAGTGTGTAAACTATATTGGGGCTGCAACTGTTGAGTATCTTTATAGCATGGACTTTGGCGAGTATTATTTTTTAGAACTGAATCCTCGTTTACAGGTATATAGAATTTGCTTCAGTAAGCATTATGAGCATGGAACTAATAATGTTGGATTTGAATTTCTAGTTGTCTTGAGGTGAATAGAATGGTTTCTTTATTAAGTTGACATGCCTTCGTAGGTTGAGCATCTTATTACAGAGTGGATAGCTGAAATGAACGTACCTGCAGCCCAAGTTGTTATAGGCATGGGCATTCCTCTTTGGCAGATTCCCGATATGCACTTAGTAAGGCTGCAGGTTGAATTATCTATGTTGATATTCTATTATGACGACACTGATGGAAACCTACTATGCGCTGATGTTCTTGGTTTTCGTATGCCTTAGAAATAAGATGATTTTATGGAAAGGAAGGAGGAACGGTCTATGATGCTTGGCGGAAGACATCGGTGACAGCTAATCCATTTGATTTTGACTTGGCAGAATCTGTCAGACCAAAAGGACATTGTGTAGCATCCTGTGTGACAAGTGAAGATCCTGATGATGGTTTTAAGTCTACCAGTGGCAAAGTGCAGGTATGAAACAATGCTATTAGGGACACTTATAGAGAGATATTAGGGTGGAAATAAATTGGAATTTGTTTTTTAGAAATTAAAACATAGATACCTTTTGTGGATAGTTATTTTGTGCTTGAAATTTGTCTTGTGTTTGTGAAATATTTACAGGAACTCAACTTTAAAAGCAAGACAAATGTATGGGCATATTTCTTTGTTAAGGTATTGACCTCTCTTTGTACATAATATAACTTGAATTGCTATTTCATATTTTCTCTTGCATCTCACCCTCCAAATACATGGAGCATGCTCTTGCCTCATGGAATGCCATATGGGACAGGAAGTAGTGGGTCATTGCAGTGACTTTGTGATGCAAAAGCTCTCCACAAATTGGTAGGATCTGTATAAATTCATCTACTTCATGCCCTTCTCTATAGCAGGGTTATTAGTCTTTGCTTTCCTTGGTGGAAAGATTCCAACTTCAATCACATACAGTGAAAAGTGGGAAAAACAATTCTTCATGTGCCTCGTGATTCCTTTAACTAGCTATTGCATCACATCCTCTGGTTGCCATTTTCACATTCGAGAATCATGGATTTCAGATAATGTAGTTGTCAAAGTTTCCCCAAAAGACTAAAATTACCATGCCATACCTAAATTCTGAAAGTGTTGAAATTTGTAACATGATTTTGACTAAAATAAACTCATTTTCTTTTCATGTTCATTGCAGTCAGGAGGAGGAATCCACGAGTTTTCAGATTCTCAGTTTGGTATGTACACATTTATTTTTCAATGGCTTAATAATTGCTTCTGCAAAAGGTATGTACTGTTCATAACAAATAGTTATGAGTTTCAGGTCACATGTTTGCTTTTGGAGAATCTCGAGCTTTGGCCATAGCTAATATGGTACTTGGACTGAAGGAAGTTCATATTCGAGGAGAGATTCATACTAATGTTGACTACACAATTGACCTTCTCCATGTATGTTAATAATTTTAGATATGCAACATTGACAATACATCGTGCTATGAAACTTTCTTAGGTATGGTTCCAAGTAAATCATGTGGGGAAATTTTTACACCGTTATATGATAGTATTGTTTATTATAGAGCTGTGTGAAAGATGGGTGTTCATTTTTTTAACATTCATGAACAGTAAACCTCATATTGCTGGCACATGATCTTACCTGATTGTTCTAGGATTGACTACGTCTGGACCAACTCAATAAAGCCATCATGGAGCTTACTTTCAAAGAATCAAACTTGAAGATAAAACCCTTTGTCAGAACCAGGGTTGATGATGACCTGTCTTGGCTAACTTTCAAACATCCCTTTGGCTTTTTTAAAGTTTCCAACATTAAGAAATGGATAATCCTGTATCTGTGTAATTGCTGGTTATTGAAAATAATCTCATCTTACTCCAAGTTTGGGTGAATCCATGCTTATAATTAAATGGAAGAACAGTGAACAAAATATAAATTTTTCACTTACACCACTAACACTATATGTAGGAAATTGCTGATCACATTGCTGATTTCTCTTTTACTCATGTCTACTATGAACTAAACTTCAATGTGATAAAATATATACAATTGCAAAATGAATACCTTTAGCTCTTGGAATCCCAGGATGAACTTCATTGGGAGTACAATCCGATTCTTTATCCACTCATACTACATTTCTTTGATTCTTTATCCATTCATACTACATTTTAGAAGACCCACTAAAAAGAGGAATGTTGTAATCATTATTACTCATTACTGATGTCATGGACTGTATATATATTTTGATGATACTTAATAGAGCATACATAAAAAATTATAATATAAATGGGACCCTTCCTATCAGAGCTATGGCTAAGTAAATATAGGAAAGAAACACTGAGCTATGGAGATTATGTAAAAGCTACATTTTTTGAAAATAGGATTTTTTTTCTATAAAATAATTACTCAATCAATGAATTCATCATCTGGACCAATTACTGATCACATTGCTGATCTCTCTTTTACTCATGTCTACCATGAACTGAACTACAATGTGATAAAAGATCTACAATTGCAAAATGAAGACCTTAAGCTCTTGGAATCCCAGGATGAACTTCATTGAGAGTACAATCTGATTCTTTATCCATTCATACTACATTTCAGAAGACGCACTAAAAAGAGGAATGCTGTAATCATTATTCCTCATTGCTGATGTCATGGACTATATATATATTTTGATAATACTTAATGTAGAGCAAATATAGAACATTTGAATATAAATGGGATCCTTCCTATCAGAGCTATGGCTGAGTAAATATAGGAAGGAAACATTGAGATATGGAGAGTATGTAAAAGCTACAAATTTTTGTAAACAGGATTTGTTTTCCATAAAAATAATTACTCAATCAATGAATTCATTCAAAATTTGATAGATAACGTAAGGTTTCTTATGTATTTGGGTGAATTGAACCCTTGTTTATTTGAAATGGTTGTTCTTTGTCTGCTTTTACTTCGTGCATAGAACCCTAATAAAAAATGTTGCATGAAATGGATTGTTACAGGGATTAATTTTGGTCACTTTATCATCCTCTTTGAGGAGTTTCAAGCCCCCTCCATGCTACAGTGGCTCATAATCTTGCCCCAAATATTCACCATTCAAGACTGGGGTTTTTTTCTTTTCAATCTACCTGGTTGCTTTGGGGCAAGGAGGGAAAAAACCCTGTTTACAAGCATTTGGTGTTGATCAGTTTGACGAGGAGGACCCTGAAGAGAAGCAGCACAAGAGCTCATTTTTCAATTGGTGGTACTTTGGTATTTGCATTGGTACTATTATAGGAGTCACTCTAGTCATGTATATTCAAGATAATGTTGGATGGGGTCTGGGATTTGGCATTCCTGCTGTGACTATGGCAATAGCAATGTTCGTCTTCGTGTGCGGGACAATATTTTACAGGCATAAACTGCCTGGTGGTAGTCCTCTCACTTGAATCGCCCATGTCTTTGTTGCAACTATTCATAAGTGGAACGTTTTAAATAAAGTAGCTGTCATTGAGGAAAGAGAATTTTTGAAGTCTGGATCAAGCAGACAGTATTTGTCTATTGATAAGTTTAGGTAAACACTCTCTGGTCCTTACTAGTTCACAATTAGTTATTTTACATTTATTAGTACAAAAGTACAGAAAATAGTTGCCACTAAAATTACTGGACCTTTCTAAAGTTGCCTAATGCTGCAAATTGAATTTAATGGAGTCAGTGAATTTTCAATGCGACAAGAGAATTGCTGAAGCTCTTGGTAGTTGAAACAATATTTTTGTAGGAAGGACAGACTGAAAATTTATGCTTTAGGAATATAGGAGAAGATACTACTACCTGCTGAACATGGATATGGTGTAATGAGTCAGTAAGTCCTTTTTCTGTTAAAATATCAGTCTTTTCACTGTTGCTTCTTGTTGGGTGTACCATGTTATGGTTAGTTTTAGATGACTGAGAGATTTGGTGTGAATGTCCTCACTCTTGTTTTTCAGGTTTCTTGACAGAGCAACAATTAAAGATGAATTAGACTATGAGTGAAAAACAAGCCATAACTGGAGATTATGCACAATCCAAGACATTGAAGAGGTGAAAGGTGTTCTTGGGCTGTTGCCAATTTGGATGTCATGTTTGATGTTTGGGGTTGTCTATGCACAAACTTTCACATTTTTCACAAAACAGGGAAGCACAATGGATAGAAAGATCGGAACACACTTCCAAATCCCTCTTGCAATCTTACAATTTTTTATTAGCCTATCCGTTGTTCTATTGGTGCCCGTCTATGACCGCATCTTTGTTCCAGTTGCAAAAAACTTGACAGGGAATGAACAGGGTATAAATCTGCTTCACAGAATAGGCACTGGCATGTTTTTCTCCACTATGTCAATGATTGTTGTTGCATTGACAAAGATTAGAAGAATCAAAGTAGCAAAGGATAATGGGATGATAGATATGCCCCATGCAACAATTCCATTGAGTATTTCTCTGCTACTTCCACAATACGTGCTATTTGGCATAGCTGATGTATTTTCAATGGTAGGAATGCAAGAGTACTTTTATGATAAGATGCCAGACACTATGAAAAGTTTGGGTATTGTTGTGTATCTGAGTGTTCTAGGGGTTGGTAATTTCCTGAGCAACATCCTTATTTCAATTACTAAGAAGCTTAGTTGCAGAAACAAGGGGAGTTGTTGGTTTGTAGACAAACTGAACAAAGCTCATTTAGATTACTTTTATTGGATCCTAGCTTCTCTGATTGTAGTCAACCTCTGCATTTACATGTTCTTAGCCAGTTGCTATAAGTACAGAAATCTCAAAAATAGTATTTCCTATGAGGAGGAGGAATCCCATAGGGCAAGAACACTTCATCCTTCAATATCCATATGTTGAGATATTTGAAGAGAACTATAAAGGCCCTCTGTTTATACAGAGTGGCATGGCAATCATGCAAGACATTGTAAAGGTATGCACGATACATGTTATCCTTTGATTTCTATTTTAAACAAAGTTTACAATTTCTTTGGATAAATGATCAATTGTTCGCAAATCCATTAGTGGTGTACAAATATCTTGAAGCCCTCCTTATGATGTTTAGGTAATCCTATAGCCAATTGTCGAAGTTGCTTGTGAAAACATCAACAATTGGCTAGTAGTTGTCATGTCAAACTTTGATCAACATCAACAACTCATAATGAAGAATATAAGAAGAAAAAGTATTGTTACAGTCTAAGTTATTGTACACAAACATAACCTATTGGTACATGCTCAAATACTTAATGTGGCATTTAAAATAGTTAATAAAGCTCTTGATGAAGGGAAAATGTGTCATATTATTTTAGGAATGAATCATTGCCTTGTACATTAACCTCTACATTCATTGCACTTCATTGAGGGAGCTTTTATGATAATGTTATTTCGGCTGTCCCAGTTAAATCACATAACTAGAGGGTATTCAAGCCAAAAAGCTACATATAACCCTCGTTCTATACTTGGGTCTACGGAGGGGTCTGGATTTGTAATCTTGGGGCCAAATCAAGATCAAGGAGGTCCATTACTTCTAAAATCCAAGTTTGGGTGGAAGAAACTCTTAATGGAAGAGGACTGGCTGCTTGGGAAAATTTGGAGAGTGGTAAACTACACAAAGAGAAACCAGCTTTGAGATTCCCTATGGATATAGATGATATTTTTGCTAGTTTGCTGGTAACTATCTTGGGGTTTGGGTTGGGAACTCCACATAAGTCTCATGGAAGTTTATTGACTTGTTGGGAGGGGAAGGTCGGGAAGGAACCCAGTCTCACTGAGTGCTCACTGATCTGCTATTTAGAGTGGTATTGTGCCTCATCAAGTATATTTTTCATTCCCAAGTATTAACAGGGTTCTTGCATGCTTATGTTGCATTTTTTGAATAGTAGTTTTTTAAATGAGATTCCTTGACACCAGTGGGTATCAGATTTACACACAAACATGTAGACTTATAGTACACCACCGAGTTAGAGAATTGTTGTATATTAATTGAGTGATGCAATGACTTAGTACATAGTGAGAGGAGTACTTTATGTATCTTTGAATCACCTATTCTAGCTGTGTGTAGCATTGGGAGATCTCTAAGCACTTTTGCCACACTAGTTTTTTTTACTTTGCAAAATTGTGAAAATAATTGTGTAAGCACCATGTATATATTGTTGACTAAGTGTCCCTATTTTTTTGTTTGTAACAGAAATGGTTAGAAGTTTGTATTAATAAAATTTTCAGTTGAACTATACAGTGGAGTAATACGAAAACTTGTTAATATTGTTCTCATATCTAGATACTGGGAGGTCCAATTGAAGTAAGACTAGCACCTCTGGAAAGAGTGATTGATCAGGGTATTAGATAAAAAAAGTTCACATCTTGAAGTACCACAGGTACAGAGTGACAAACTATACAAGTTCTCTTCTGAATTAGGGAAAAAAATTAGGTTTTGGTGGCTTCGAGTTAATTTTCTCTAGGAATGTCCAAATTGTAGGGGATTAGTTGGTGTTAAATTTTAACATGTAAAATTTAATAGCAGTAACAAATTTTGCAGAATTTGTAGACTGTAAAATAGATAGTACTAAGATTTAATACCAGCATTAAAACAATAGTAAGCCAATCATCCACAAAATTGAACATAAGAGTTTTTCACGGGGAAACCTTTTAAGGACAAAACCCCCAAAGCAATTAATAATTCATCCTCTAAATGAGATGATTGACTTTGTACATGAGCAGATAAAATGTAATCCTTTACAACAAGTTTGGATTCATCATACATACCAAAATAACCCTGGCAAAGAGTGTACAAGTCTGCTACCACTAAACTGTTCAATCCTCAAATGTAGAACTGTTGGATGCCTCCACGATGCCTCGAGTAATCTTTAACCAATTTCAGACTGTATGTGTGCCTTCGGATGCTAGTACAGTCCTCATTGATGACTGTTGTGTCCTGTTAGTTCCCTAGATGGGCTGCCACGACCTGTACAAAACCCAAACTAAGCTTTTGTATTCCTGTGTGCGCCCTAGCTGGGCTCGGGTGAATAGAGAATAGCCTGGAATAGCCCTAGTAGGGCTCAGATGCATAGAGAATGACCTTAGCAGGTCACCCATGCACTGTAGAGAGTCCATGCAATGCTCGAGTGCACATAGATTTAGCCCTAGTAGGGTTCGGGTGCACTATAAAAGACCCTAACTAGGTTAGGGTAACATAGGATGGATCTGTAGCAGTGGAAAGGCAATGGAAGTGCTTCCATGATTTGGAGGCAGCAGACTGTACAAGTTTGCTGCCACTAAACTGTTCAATCATTAAATGTACTACTGTTGGATTCCTGGAGCAGTCTTTAACCAATTTCAGACTGTTTGTGTGCCTTCGGATGCTGGTACAGTCCTCGTTGATGACTGTTGTGTCCTGTTAGTTCCCTAGCTGGGTTGCCGTGACCTGTACAAAACCCAAACTGAGCTTCTGTGTTCCTGTGTGTGCCGTAGCTGGGCTCAGGTGAGTTGAGAATAGCCCCAACAGGGCTCGAATGCATAGAGAATGACCTTAGTTGGTCACCCATGCATTGTAGAGACTCCATACAATGCTCGAGTGCACAAAGATTTATCCCTAGTAGGGTTCGGTCCCACTGTAAAAGACCCTAACTAGGTTAGGGTAACGTGGGATGGATTTGTAGCAGTGGAAAGGAAATGGAAGTTCTTCCATGATCTGGAGGGAGAAGATACCTATCCCTCAAAGGCTACGATTTTCTTCAAGAATTAAAACCAAAAAAGAACTTAGCATAGAAACCCATGACTTGTCTCTTAGGAGCAGTAATTATGAACTTGATTGATGATTGGAAAGAGAGGAGACCTCTTTATTTATAGATCATCAAAATGGAAGATGATTCCCAACAATTACAAGGCCACCCTTGGGGTTTTCATTCTTTTAATCTTTTGACCATTGATATTTAATCTTTTGTGGTCCAATGACCTTTTAATCTTTTGTTATTTATCTTTGAGGTACTTTGGTTCTTCACTTGGTGGGTACTTGGACCAATACTAGGTGTGCTTGTGTTTCTTAGTCCTTCAAGTGATTCTATGACCACAACAAGTCATCTCAGGTGTTCTTCATAGTCTTCATGTTCCATGCATGTCCACTCGAAGTGCATCATCATAAATGAGGATGATTATTATTTTCTTCTCTTGCTCTCCTTGTTTCCATCAATATCATGTGCTAGGTATTTCAACAAGGGGTGACTAGTCTCTTGAGAAGGTCTCATATCCCATAGATCAAGGAGAGGAGTGCATATTTGTGTGTGTGGGGTGTCATAAAGTTAATGTTTATTGAACAAAGAGGAGAAAGACCATAGAGGCAGTAGCCTTAGTTCATTGTTGAGGAACCCTACACAGTTATGAATAATTATTTTGCATGATGAAGGAAAAGAATGAATGTCGAGTATCATGTCAATATACTAGGTAGAAATCTAAAGGGGTAT
The DNA here is from genome assembly GCA_001517045.1 of Pseudotsuga menziesii. Lineage (NCBI taxonomy): Eukaryota > Viridiplantae > Streptophyta > Pinopsida > Pinales > Pinaceae > Pseudotsuga > Pseudotsuga menziesii. The sequence goes on along the minus strand of LPNX010580474.1, from coordinate 48,396 downwards.
AAAAAATGTAAATGAAAATATTGATACATGCAATATACAGTGAAAATAGGGGTTTTTTTAAATTGGGAAGGCATATTGGGAGGGGGGTAAAGAAATGATTTTGGGAGGTATTTTCCAATATTTTTTGAAAATAGGGGTATTGTTTCATATGCCACGAACGAACGTGCTATGGCATGGTTTCACTAAGTGAATACCCTATGAGCCATACTGCCTCATAACTAGTTGAACAAGCTGCAACATACTATGCTTCAGCTGTACTTAGTGCCACACAGGATTGCTTCCTGCTAAACCACGAGATCACTCCTGATCCCATACTGAAGCAACACCTTGAAGTGCTCTTCCTATCGATGGCACTGCCTGCCCAATATGAATCAATATAACCCTCCAGGTAAATCCTTTGATCAGTCTTATACTTGAGCCCATAATCGACCATACCTTTCAGGTACCTCAGAATATGCTTTGCAGCAGTCAAGTGAACATGTCTTGGATCTGTCAAGTGTTGGCTCAAGGTGTTCACAACAAAACAAATATCTGGTCTCATGTTCGTCAGGTACATCAAGGACCCAATCATCTGACGATACATCGTGGCATCAACTGTCTCTGATGAAGCATCACTCAATAGCTACAGGATTGATGCCATAGGTGTGGTTAATGCCTTGTAGTCCATCATCCCAAATCTCTTCAGGATCTCTACTGCATACTTCCCTTGTCCAAGGAAGATTCCATCTATATTCTACCACACCTCCATACCTAGAAAATAATGCATCATGCCCAAGTCCTTCATTTCGAACTCAGTAGCAAGCTTTCTCTTCGTATCAGCAATCAACCCATCCATACCTGTCACAAGCAGATCATCTACATATAGTAGAAGCATCACTGGGTTTCCATCTTCAACCTTGTAGTAAAGGTTGGAATCTGCTTTACTCTTGGTAAATCCCAAACTAGATAGAAAGCTGTCAATTATACCATACCATGTCCTAGGTGCCCGTTTCAAACCGCACATGGCTTTCTACAATCTACACACATGAGACTCCCTGTCATGAGTCTCAAAACCGAGTGGCTGCTCCACATACACTTCCTCTTCTACTACACCATTCAAGAAAGCAGTCTTGACATCCATTTGGTGTATCTTCCATTTCATCACTGCAGCCAGAGCAAGTACTGATCTGATGGAAGTGTATCTCGCTACAGGTGCACAGGTTTCTTCATAGTCTATTCCTTATTTCTGTGAGAAACCACGAGCAACAAATCTTGCTTTATATTTCTCTATGCTACCATCTGCAGCATGCTTGATCTTGTAGATCCATTTGGAAGTTACAACTGACTTCCCTTTTGGTCTTAGGACAACATCCCAAACATCATTCTTCATGATTGATTGATACTCTTTGATCATCGCATCCTTCCATTCTTTCCGTTCTACCACTTCTTCATATTTGGAAGATTATTTATCAATAAAATCACATAGTAAAGCTACATAACTGGAACAGGATCTGGTCCTCTTTCTTTCTCTGAGATTCTCTTCTGGAACCCCATATCTTTCTGCACCTTGGATAATCTCTCATACCCAAGCAGGTTTCCTCTTGTGAGGATTCTTCTCCTGTGGTGGATCTACTGGTCTTTGTGGTTCTTCAAATTCTTGATCTTCTTCTTGAGTTTCCTTGTTCATGATTGTATCATGAATTCTGGGAGCTTATGCTTCTTCAGGATCTTCAACAGGTTTCTTTCTGGATTTGATGTAGGATGAATCTTCATCAAATGTCACATCCCTACTGATGTCAATCTTCTTGAACCCTAGGAAGTATATTCTGTAAGCCTTCGAGCTTTTAGAGTATCCCACAAATATACCCTTCTTTCCTGAAGGATCTAATTTTGTTCTCTTATCTTTTGGAATGTATATGTACACATGACAGCTGAATATTCTGAGATGGCTGACTTCTGGTTTCTTTCTGGATAAGACTTCTTCAGGAGTCTTGTTCTCGAGTACTCTGTGTGGAGTACGGTTCTGTACATACACTACTGTTCTGGCTGTTTCTACCCAAATATGCATAGGAAGATCTTGATCATGAATCATAGCTCTTGCAGCTTCCATGATGGTTCTATTCTTCCTTTCTGCAATTCCATTCTGTTGTGGATTATAAGGGGTGGACAACTCCCTCTTAATCCCCGAGTCTTTACATAGTTCTTTGAACTCATTTGAAGTGAATTCTCTGCCATTGTTTGATCGAAAAGTCTTGATCTTCTTTTCAGTGTGGTTCTTGATCAAGGCTTTGAATTCCTTGAACTTGTTGAACACTTCATATTTATTCTTCATGAAGTCAATCCATGTCTTCCTAGAAAATTCATCAATAAAAGAAATGTAGTACACATACCCGCTTAGTGAGCTTGATGACATTGGTCTGCATACACTGGAGTGGATGATTTCCAAGATTCCTTTTGCTTTTCTCTCGCTACTTGGAAATGTCTTCTTTGTGTTCTTTCCTTTCGCACATCCTTTGCAGACCCCTTCATGTTTTGCTTGAATTTCTGGAATACCTTCAACAACTTTGCTTGCAAGTGGTAGTTCTCTGTAATGCACATGTGCAAGCCTTCTATGCCAAAGTTCATTTGGTTCTACTGTGTCATGAACCAAAGATTGATCTGGTTGGCCCTTCAACTTGTATAGACCTCCTTCTTGTTCTCCAATCACTATTGCATCGTCAAAAGTCTTTCCCTTTGGCAACATAAGAACTTGGCCATCTACAAAAGCAACCCTCGTTCCTTTTGCATCCAATGCAGATGTGGAGAGGAGGTTCTTCTTTAGTCCTGGAAGAAATAATACATTCTTCATCTTTAAAGACTTTCCAGAGTCTAGTTTATAAGAAGATTCACCACTACCTTTTATTGGATACTAGTAGTCATCCCCAAGTTTCACCTTGTGAGGTGACTCATGTTCAGATAGCTTCACAAATGATTCTTTGAATCCCATCATGTGCTTGGAAGCACCACTGTCTATGAGCCAATCATTGCTTCCACGTGAAACAGTTCCTGTGAGAGCGGAGATCGGTACATATTCTTCCTCACTTGAACAATACTCACTTTCTTGTCTGATTCTCTTTGTAGAAGGTTCATCATCCTCTGCAGCATGAGCATGATGTCTTCTCTTGTTTCCCTTCTTCTTTAGGTTTCTTTTGTTAGGGCAGGATTTGGATATGTGGCCTTTCTCATCACATGTGTAACATCTAATAGTAGTCAGATATTTTCTCGAGTGTGAGATCTTACCTTTGGAGTGATGATGGCTCCTTCTGGTTTTCTTGGAGTGAACTATGAGAGCTTGATCTTCACTTCCCATATTCTCTTCTCGAGCTGCTATCCGAGCTTCTTCTTGAGAGCATTCTTCCCATAATCTGCTGAACTTAGGCTAACTTCTTTCTGGCATAGATCCCTTGAATGAAAGAGTCCCATGATATAGGGAGACCATTCAAGGCGGTCATCACAATCTCTACATTTTCCACTTCTTCATCTACTGCTTCTAGCTGCTCCTTGATCTGAGAAACCCTTGTAAAGTAAGACTAAATAGTCTTAGCATTCTGGATTTTCACATTCTTCAATTAGTTTCTCATATTCATCTTCCTGTTTATGTTCTTCCCTTCAAACAATTTGGTTAGGGCATCAAACATAGATTTAGGTGTCTTGAGGGAGGACACTTGTGGTATGAGGTGATCCTTGATAGAATCAACAATGATTCTCTTTTCCATAACCAACTTCTTCTTATGCAAGGCCTTAGCCTCATCTCCCTCTGGAACTGGAACCTCCGCATTGATATAGGAGTCCAACTCATTTTCTTCTAGGACCAGGGAGATCCTATACTTCCAGGCTCGGAATTTATTAGCTCCCTCAAGATTTTCATCAAGCTTGGTATGATGAGACATCTTAAACTGATAACCTCAAATGGAAATACAAAAGATTTAGATCTTACCAGGTCAAGATGTCGAATCTAGATTTGGAGCTGAAATCCTGTAGTGCTGGTTCAGTAGCAAATTAGGGTTTTGCTTTCTGGAGTTCTGTCCAACCAAATGATTTGAATTTGATCCCTAACTTCGATTTTGGGGAGGAGATCAATCCAGGCCTGGGCTCAATGAAAAATTCCTCTTCTGTGAAAAGCCCTAATTTTCGGTAGCAGTGTCGGGTCCAAAACTGAAAAACCTCAGAATTGGATTCTGCTTCGACAGAAAGATGTGACGTAAGGAGGAGAGTTATTCCACCTTACTTTTGCTGAAAATCTGTGGAGGAAGGTCCACAAAATAGGAAGCCCTAGTTCCCGCAGCTACACAATGTCTTCTTCTCAGGTTAGCTCTGATACCATGTTAGAATTTCATCATTAAGCTAGCATTATATTAGGATCTTTAACTGAGAGAATAACAAGCACAACAATCAAACACAAGAGACAATGAACACAATGTTTATCCTCGAGGAAACCATAAATGGTGAAAACCCCGCAACTTCCTTAGAGATAGAATCAACACCAAAAGTAGAACCCAAAACAGTAAGTGATCTCCCGACAACAGTAACCTTTTTTCTATCTAGCCCTAGTGTCTTCTCCTTCCTCAACTATGCGCTACACTTGAGTGTGTATGAGTTGTGTGATAAATAGATAGTCCAACTCTCTATTTATACTAATCCCGACATGACTAAAACCCTACTAGGGCCGACCTCACTAGGAGAGTCTAATAACCCTAGTGCCCTGGAATTGTGGGGACTTTAACCCTTAAACAATAGGAGGGTTACCCACAATGACTTGACATGACTTGTTTACATTATAGACTTTCCCGATAGGAACATCGGGGCATGACATAACTCAAGTACATCCCGGAATAAACATCGGGTTACAATATATAAGAAATACAAGTGAAATACTTTCCGAAGTTACATATACATCAACATGGAAATGACAATTGCTAAAAATCAGGGGGCAAATGGGGCATACAAGGAAAAATTGCTAAAAATATGAGGGTGAATGGAGGATCCAAGGCAAGTTTGGAGTGGGATAAAATAATTTTTTCTACTATTTCTAAAAAATACGGTCGAGATAACCTTGTTTTGAATATTAAAAAAAAAATAGAATAATTAATATTAACCATAAGGAATATCTTATATAAAAAATTTAGAACGTTTTAATTTTCCCACCGGCTAAATTTTGCTCCAAAATTTTTCCCTAGATTTGATCTTTGTTTAAGTAAATGGGTCTTGGATTGTTGATGAATGTTGTTGATGCTAAAGAAGTGGAATTGTTTATTTTTGCGAATAACCTATGAGGTTGGGGAATCTAAATAATGATGAGCCTATCAAGTGGGTTACTCCTTTATGCTAAGTCACTAGTACATATGGCTCAAAGATTCGACGAAATATTGCCACGAATAAGTTAAAATAATTTTTTTTGTGGATAAATAGATAAAAAAATTTAAATGAAAATGTTTCGACCCCACGAAAATTGTTGCTATAGCGACAGAAATAACTTTTTTACTCTATAGAGATGAATGTTCATGAAAATAGTGACATATATGAGTTGTTTGTTGCTATAGCAATGAAAACACAAGTTTCATCGCTACAGTGATGGTAAACTTAACATGTGCAACATCAACGATCATCATGGTAATGGTCATTGAATTTTTGTTATTGTTGAAATTTGATTTTTGTGCATTTTCGCTGGAATAGCCATGATCATTGGTTTATAAATACATGTTCTTAATACATATTTCAACAAATTATTTTCTATTGTTGCAACAAACTTTCCGCTATTTGTTCGATCTTTGATTTTAAGAGTTTGGTACTGGTTTAACACATCAACTTTTGAACTCCTTCTGTTTCCATGTTAGTATTTTTAAATTCTTTGTCTCCTTTAATGTGTAGGGTCATACATAAAGTGAGTCGATTATTCATTTTCTCCTCAATACTAATGCTTATATAGATTTGTTGCTTAGAATTTAATAGATACATGATCAATTTTTAAAACCATGGAGGGACATTTACTAATTAGATTTTTCACTTTCCATGTACGTCCTTTAATTTTATGTCTCCTTTAATATATATATATATATATATATATATATATATATATATATATATACTCTATTCAATTTACTTTTATGTTGATTGAATTTTTTGTTCTTATAGGCTATTAGAATGTAAAATAAATATGCTTGAGAAGAAAATAATCAGAGATATGTTGAGTTTAAGGCAACATTGGAGGTGAAGGGTGATGGAAAGTGTTATTTCCCTTACAATGATTGCAAGGGTTTGTTAACGATAATAATTTTAAGAACAACAACTGAAAAACATTGTAAGGAGAAGGGGCATGCTGAAGGGGGGTATGAATATCATTCCTTGGTAAGACTTTATTCATTACATAATGTTCTTCTTGTAATAGTATTGATCATGTATTCACAAAATGCTTCATCATTTTAAATATATGTGTTGTATATTGTACACTAATGTTATTACATTGTTTGTAAATATAAAGAAAATGCCCCCTAAATGTTGATTGGTAGAGAGCTATTTTCCACATAATGGTAGAAATACTACTTTACAAGGTGAGGAACATGGAGATCAGAATATTGAAGATCTAGTTATTAATGATCCTATGGATGAAGATGATGTTATTGCTACAAATGACGAAGATGAGATAAATAGATTGATCCAAGACACATTTGCTTCATTGGATGAGGACAACCTCTATGATATTCAGGATGTTCCTCTACTCGAGAAGTCCAAAGAACCTCTTTATGAAGGCTCAACAACAAATATTCTATATTCTATATTGTTGTTGGTGAACTTGAAGGTTTTGAATGGTTTAACAGACACTTGTTTCACATAACTCCTAAGGTATGTAATGTATTAATGGAATCTTCACATGGTATCAAAAGTTGACTATTTTACTCTATTTTTATTGTTAATTAATTCATAAATTAGGGATATGAAATATTTATGATTTATATAGTTTACATTTCATTTTTTTGTCAATGTTGCAGATTGTTGGGTGAATTTCTATTACTGCCATCAAATAATTTACCATGCACATGTCGAGAGGTATTCTTGATTATGAAAGAAAATGGAATGGAGTATCAAGCTATTGATGCATGTCCTAATGATCATATTATATATTATGGACAATATACATCAGAAAACAAATTCCCACAATGTGAAATTAGTAGATATCGAACTGATCAAGTAATAAAAAAGGTGCCTTGCAAAGTTCTTTGTTATATTCCCATAATTCCACGTTTCCAATGACTATTCAAGTGCCAAAGTATAGCAAAATTTATGGATTACCATTCAAAGAACAAAAGTGAAGATGGTGTTTTTCGAATGCTTGTGGATGGTTCTTCATTGAATAATATTGAAGAAAAATGGTTTTTTTAAAGATGAACCTCATAATGTTAGACTTTCATTGGCAGTTGATGGTTTTAATCCATTTGGAGAGCTTCGTTCTACTTACTCAGTGTGGCCAGTTTTCGTCATAAACAATAACCTTCCTCCTTGGATGTCAATAAAGAGAGAGCACGCAATGTTGGAAATTATTATTCCAGATATTTTTTCTAAAGTAATTATATTATTTCATTTTTGAGTTTCATTGTTGCATGAGAACACCTTTTATATATTGGGACACATAACTAAATAACATTGTATGTTGAATCAATTAGGTATATACCAAGTTAAAGATATAAAAGTATATATTGATCTCTTATCGATGAGCTATTGAATTTATGGGTTGGCATTACTATGCATGGCATCTCTAGACCAATAAGAAAGAAACAATTTCAGTTCCATGGAATATTTGCATGGTCAACTCATGACACTCCCAGGTTAACACATTTTTGTGGTATGTAACTTTCTGTTGCACTTTAAAACTATATGTTTTTAAGGTAAATATCATGCATTTTTTATTTAAATTAACAATATTTAGATGTTATAACATATCTTGCAGGTCTTCAAACAGAGGGAAAATTTGCATGTCTAGTTTGTGGTCCTAGGATAAAATCTCAATGTTTAAGAAGTTTAGGAAAGGATGTGTTTGATGAGTACAAGAACTTCCTCCCTAAGAACCATAGGTATCGAACTACTGAGAGAAAAAATTCAATGATAAAGAAGAGAATGGAAGGAAACAACGAAGAATGACACCTCACCTATGAAAATTGGAATATAATATAAATCGTCGAGTATGCAAATTGTATATGTAGCATATAAATATGTAATATTATGAATTTTATATTTTTATTGAATTTTCTCTACCATGGGTGTCATGAATTATTGTTAATGTGTTTTTTATTATTTTTAATGGATGTTGTTAAAACATGAATGAGATTCCACGAGAAATGAAGAGTTAATTATCCCATACAATTCAGTAGGTTTCCTTATTACGAGCACTTACAAATAACTCATTTGTTCGATACAATGCATATTGAAACAATGTAACATAAATTATATGGAAACTATTAGATGGGAGGATTGAAAAATATAAAATTGGAAAAGTTTGTAGTGACGTTGCAGAAGCCAATCACGCATTGCAAAGTGTAATTAATTCCAATGCCAGAGATGGGGACTGAAATATTAGTCTTCCATGGTTATTGACAGAGCAACAAAGCAATTCTATAAAAAAGGTCATTCAAAAAATAAGGTTTTCGATGGGGTTTTCATCGAACATACAATATATCTTAATGAAAAAATGTGATTTTGGTGGTGTTAAAACTCATGAATGACATACATTCATTAAGGTAATTATTTACGTATATAATTTCCATTAGTACATATTTTTAGTAATTGTTGTCTCTTATTTGGAAATAAATAATGATTTTTTTTTGTTACAGTACGTTCTACCTCTATATCTTCCAGATAGCCTTGACGACAAAATAAAACAAGTTATATATGATCTTGGTGAATACATGAGGTAAGTAACAATTTATATGCATGGAAATGTTTGTTCACTTTGTTCCTTCAAAAGGTTCTTGTCACCACTACTTTAACCTCTAAATTGATCACCATTGTCAAAGTGGATATATTTCTTATATCGAGAGAGACTATGGGAGCTTGCTCCAAAAGTTGTCAACAAGGTCTTTTATTTAGAAATATTTGATGCATCAATTTCATACTAGGAGAATCTAAAAATACATTAATTCCTATTGAAAAGAAACATAAACACATTCCCTTCTTGGTTTATATTCTTAAAGAAATGAAACAAAGGGGCATGTAGGGGGTTGGATGGAGCAATGACACTTCATTTTGATATTCTAATTTAATAGTTGGAAACTTTCTTTACATTGTTTTTATCGATTCAATATATATTTTTTTAAAGAAAATATTATATATGTAATTTTGGAAAATCTTTCTATAAATCTTATATAAAAATTAGAAAAAAAACTATAAATAATCTTACATGTGCAACATCACTTTGGAGTGTCGTAACTTTTAAAAGTGGCAGTACCCTTACTACTTAAGTTTTAAAAGTGAACCATAACTTTTATTACTACTTATTCTTATAGTTAAATTAAACTTATCCACTTCAACGAAATCTGTAAAATGGTTCCAGTGCCAAAGTAAAAGAAATAAATCGATGCAAAATGTAACAAAACTGTTTATCCTCTTTAGAGTGTTCTCAAGCTCAAGGAGCGAAAAAATTTAATCCAGTTAACTGCTAAAACATTTTAAACACAAAATCTATTAAGCTTTTATTGAAATTATTGCAATCAATTTACATTTGCAAAGTGAAATGGGTAAGAGAGAAGGGAGGTAACGTGTTTTAGTCGTAGCAGGATTCCTTAACTAAGGGAATGCAAAAAGAAATTGACTTTCTATTGGACATCGACTATCTGATATTGTTGTTATTGAGAACTCATCATGTTGATTATCATGGGAATTGTTTCAAAGAGATTAATGGAAAAATAAATTGTGGTTGTATTATAACTTGGTTAATTAGGAATCACATGACATGGATGTCATTCATAATGGAAAGAAATTGTTATAAGGGTAGTTGGTTATAAACTATGGTTGAAGCAAATTCTAGGATATGCATTATAATCAAAACATCAAGTCATGTATTAATTATTAAAAATGCATTCGTAACAAAAGGTTTATCAAGTATTATTCTATCAAATGTTGTCACTCAATAACATGATTACATTGGGCCTAAGTGTTAAACTATGAAGAGCATGAAGGGGGCATCTTGTCATAAGGAGCGGGATTTTATTCGGATACAAGTTGGTATAGGTTAAATCTAGCTTATGCAATTTATGAACAAACATCTCGGAAGAATTTTAAAAGAAACAACTCAAAGACATTGTAGTTAGACTAGAGATGGGAAACATGACCTGTGGATGATACCAACATTATTTTTTTTTCAAACGGTTTCTGTAAAAACTGGAATTTAACTTTGACATACTATTCTCATGCATGGACGAAATGGAAGGGTTTCCATACTCAAATGTGTCTCCAACACTGACCAACACTCTATATCTCCAATAATGTCCTAGTTTCAACATCCCAAAATAATTTTAAAAATGAAACTCTCTAGATAAACATGGTCAAGTGGGTGAACATAGGTGACGAGGCCTTTTTATGGGATACAAGTTACACAATAAAAAACCTTATATATAAATACATATGAAAGAGAACAAACAAGCTTAAAACATATAATTAAATACATACCATTTACATTTCAACATTTTTAGATCATAAATCTTATTTTTTATTCAACTCGTCATCTGTATCATCTAGTTCGGAGTTCATGTTGAAAGGATTGTCCATAGCATCATCATCAAGATCGTCTATATCATCATCTGAACCATGCTCTCCTACATTTGGTTTGACTTTTATTCATCTAACACATCGTCACTGTCATCTTCATCCAAAATATTATCTCTCACATATCCTTCATCTTCTTTGACATCTTTGTCTGAAACATCAACATCAAACTCCTCCTCTACCTCATCTTCTTCTTCAATATCATCTTATTCCACTATAGTATACTTTACCAGCCTTCCTCTTGGATCATGTCTAACAACATATGACCAACCCGCTCGACTTGGAACCTCTGAGTAGAATACATGTTCGCATTGGCTTGGAAGAACATAGGGCTTTGACCCTCTCTCAAAATTCATTGTATTAAACATGGTAAATCCGTTAGCAAATTGAATAATAACTCTATCAGGATCACGTTTGTTCATTCGTAGCATGTACCATTTAACATCTAATAGAACTAATTTGAAGGAATTAAAGTCACACTAAAACATATCATCCAAAAACCCATATTATCGATCTTCAGATTCTCATGGTTTGTATGTCACTCCTAGACGAAACATCAATAACCTAAAATAGTATTGTTATCCCACTATCATAAGTTTTCATCTTTTCATGCAACTTTTTTGTACAAAATTTGTGGCCATTGCACCACATAGCCTTATGGTGTTTCAACTGCAATCATTCTAGACATGAAAAAAAAAAGATAATAATTCTATATTCGTAAACATGCATTTTAATGGGTTAAAATACCTGCTTGTTTATCTTTTAAACCATGTGCTAAATCAATTTCCCTCTAAGTAAGATTTGTATCTCATTTTAGTTCAGCTTCTTTGGCCAACATAAACACACCTTCCCATGTTAACCTACTATCATTGTATTATTTACATCATTCAATTCATACCTTCATCCAATCAAGATTGTTTGCAATGCATAAATGTATTGCATCCCACTCTAAACCATTTGTATTATAATAAAAGCAAATTCACATATATTAACTACATCATAGGAATACATTCATATTAATAATGGATTATGCAAGAAGACTAAAAATTAAATAAGTATTACATACATAATAAAAATAAGTCAAATGTATTATAAATATACACCATATACTTACATTTGAATTTCCTCATTCTACCTTTCCCCAACAGGTGCTCCCCTTCAAATTTGTTGATGGAGTTGACATCCCAAAAGCGATCCACATTAATACTTGCAGCTCAAATTTGAGGACTATATTGAGTAATATAAACCATGGTTTGATATACACATATCCCTAAACCATAGAACCCTCTGGATGTGCTCTTTGTCTGACGTTGTTGTCAAAGTTTTGTGGGAGAGCTAGAGGTAGAACACACAGTAACAAAAAAAATTGACTAGTCATTATTTATTCCAAAATTATTTAGTAGAAAAAAATTGCTAACAAGATGTTTCACCAACATACAAATATATACACCAAAATAATTACCTTAATGAAGGTATGCCGGTCATGAGTTTTTACCCCACCTAATTCACCTTTCTTTGATAGGATATTCTTCATGTTTGAAGAAAATCCAGTGGGAAAATTGATTTTTTGAATAACCTCTTTTACATCCTTGCTTTGTTGCTCTATTAATAACCATGTAAGGACGCTTATATTTTGGGCATCTCCATCGCCATTTGAAGGAATCACACTTTGCATTGCATGATTGGGCTCCTTAATGTCATTACAAATATTGGTTATTTTTTCTTTATCTCTCTTTCCATCTAATATTTTCCATAAGGTATCTGTTACATTCTTGGAACATGTATAAAGTATATGGTTCACTTTAAAAGTTAAGTATTAAGGGTTCCACTTTTAAAAGTCATCGTCTCCGTCCTCCTCCCCCTCTGTCGTCACATCTATCATCCCCCTCCTTGCCTCCCCCTCCCCTCCTCCCTCTCCCTACCCCTCTCCCCCTCCAATGGCTTTTCCTTCTCCTCTCCTCCTCCCCTCCTCCTCCCCCACCCCCTCCTTCCACTCCCACTCCACCTTCACCTTCTCCTCCCTCTCCTCCACCTCCACCTCCTCCTCCTCCTTGTCCCCTTCCATCACCTCCTCCTCTGCCTCCTGTTTCTCCTCCTCTTCATCCTTATCCATACCCCCCTTCCCCCTCCAATTCCTCCTCCTCCCCATCACCGCCGCCCTCACCCTCCTACTGATTCACTCCCTCCTTGTCTTTCATGTCCCCCACCTCTGCCACCTCCTTCGGCTCCTCCTCTGTCTTCGTCACCTCCTCCTCCTCTATTTCCCCCGTCGCCTCCTCGCTCCTTTCTCCCCCTCCCTCCCCCTATCCTCTGTTGTCACCTCTTCTTTATCCTCCTTCTCTTGCCACTCCTCCCACTGATCCTCCCCGTCTTTCTACCTCCTCCTCCTCTTTCCTACATCCCCATCCACCTTTCTCGCCTCCTCCTCATCTTTCCTACATCCCCATCCCCCTCTCTCATCTCCTCCTCATCTTTCCTACATCCCCATCCCCCTCACTCGCCTCCTCCTCTCCCGTCTTCTTTTCCTCCCCCTCCACCCCCTCCTCCTCCTTCTCTCCCTACCCGTCTACCTCCTCTTCCTTCACTTTCTCCCCACCTCCTTCTCCTCCTTTACGTTCCTCTTCCTCCCCCCTCTACCCCCTCCTCCCTATCTCCCTCACCTATCCCCTCCCCTTCCTCCTTCCCCCCCTCCCCTCTTTCCACCCCTTCCCTCTCCTCCTCTGCGTCCACCTCCTCCTCATCCTCCTTTGTTTCCTTCCCCTGCACCTTCCCCTGCACCTCCATAACCCCTTTGA